>CP137685.1:5559810-5604517 GCA_037976565.1 Mesocentrotus franciscanus
TGGATAAGTATCCATACTGTGAACAACATGGTTCGGGGTTCGAATCCGTGCCGCAGCACTAACGTCCCTCGGCAAGACATTAAAGGTACTATGTCCCATTTGCAGGCCAAACAAATGAAAGGTAAAATTCCAACGGCATTTGAAAGATAATACTAATTTAGAACTTCCTCGAAACAAAAGGGCTTTAAAATGTATTTTTGTGGGTAAATAACGACCGTTAGTTGTCGAATCGAATTTAGCGATCGCGGTCGTTTTATTAAATAGTCTGATTTTTAGACCCTTGCACCGAATGGTCGTACGTTTTGTGCTGCGCAAAGATTCAATCAGTTTAATTTTGGCAAATACAAGAAGTGGGTTATTGATGTAGACAAATGCTCATGTACCCTTCACAGCTCATTTTATGCATGTTATTACCAAAGAAAAAAAGATGTCAGTCAGTCACTCAATAGTGTCTGACAGTGAAGTCTAGAAAGCAAACGGGGTTCCTTGCATAATTTGAATACTAGGACACTGCTTTTGTCACACTCTACCCATGTATATGTGTACATCAGTAAATGAGTACCTCGTAGGATTTATTCCTTGAATGCACTGAGAGGTAGTTTGGTAGTGAGCAATTTTTTATTTTTTTTTGCCTCCCAAAATTGAAAATTGGAAAATCGTGCCGGTCGATTTTTCGCTCAGTGGGGTTGATGGGGGTTGATCACAATTTTTTTGGAAAAAAATTCACCACCCCCGAGGCGATTTTTTTTTTTTTTGGGGGGCTATTTTGAACCCCCGTCAGTGATGTTTTCCTGGTATCTACTAACACAATGGTGACCGTAAAAAGCAGTGCATTACAACGTCTTTTTAATTAAATCAAGTAAAGTTTAAACAGAGTGACCCAATGACGATGCGGAGGATCGTCAACGAGCCGCGTAGCGGCGAGGCGATTTTTTTGGGGGGCTATTTTGAACCCCCGTCAGTGATGTTTTCCTGGCATCTACTAACACAATGGTGACCGTAAAAAGCAGTGCATTACAACGTCTTTTTAATTAAATCAAGTAAAGTTTAAACAGAGTGACCCAATGACGATGCGGAGGATCGTCAACGAGCCGCGTAGCGGCGAGGCGATTTTTTTGGGTGGCTATTTTGAACCCCCGTCAGTGATGTTTTCCTGGTATCTACTAACACAATGGTGACCGTAAAAAGCAGTGCATTACAACGTCTTTTTAATTAAATCAAGTAAAGTTTAAACAGAGTGACCCAATGACGATGCGGAGGATCGTCAACGAGCCGCGTAGCGGCGAGGCGATTTTTTTGGGGGGCTATTTTGAACCCCCGTCAGTGATGTTTTCCTGGCATCTACTAACACAATGGAGACCATAGAAAGCAGTCCATGATTACGTCTTTTTAAATCAAGCAACAGCTAAATAAACAGTTATATTCAGTTATCATGTGTTTGGTTAAGTTACCAGATGAGTTGAATATCTTCTCACAATTTTTGCACTTGAAGGTTTCTCTCCAGTGTGCGTTTTTTTTTTTTGGCGGGGGCGGCCCAGGGGATTCAAACCCCAACCCCGTGGATCCGCGCCTGACCACTACTACTTCCCAAACTACAACTAACAATTTGTTTTTACTTCTCTTTTGAAGGAAACTGTACGGAACCCGTTATAACCAATGGAGAAGCAACATCGTCTGATGACGTACTTCAAGAGGGGAGTCAGATGACAATCTCGTGTTCTGAAGGGTACACTCTGACTGGGGTAGCCGATTTCAGGTGTCACAATGAAGAATGGAACCCGGATGTGGGAGAATGTTTAGGTACTGTGTTTCATTATATTTTGGGTAGTTAAATTTTGTCGTTCAATCATTGTTCACTCTTTTCAAAATATCAACATCTGCACTTTCAAGGCGTAGTGACCGGACAGAATGATGTAGGTATCTTTATTTTCACACACCGTTTTTTTGTTTATAATTTTAAAGTTTATTTCTATCCAAAACGTCACTGTAAGAGTGATGAATAGATAAGATGAAAACAAATTCAATATTTAAAAATCATCATAAGTATTGACCAAAATTTAGAAGTTTTACTTTAAGTAATAAATCTCTTTACTTTTATTCCTTGAACCGTAAGTATATATTCGTTACAGAATGTCCGCACACCAAGAATCTATCTTCTATTGTAATCACTATGTGATGACAGTTGACCGTGAATTGTTAAACCTGCATACTAGATATTGTGACTATTCCTTTCATTATCAAATCTATCACAGCAAATTGCTTCTCGCCAGACATTGCGAATTCGGACTTTGCAACAAACCAATCGGAAACAGACCACGGCGACTTCATCATCGTGACGGTGACCTGCGACGACGGTTTCACTTCCGGAACAGGGGATAATGTATCAGAACCTCTGACCTGCGGAAACGGTAGTTGGGACGTGGATATATACTGTTATTGTGAGTATGGCTGTGTTGTTTGGGTGCAATATTTACCCTGTTAATTGACTTAGTTCAAACATACTTAATCTTAAGTGCAATGGGTTCTACGGGCTATTGTTCCTATGTATACATACAGTTTGCCCTACTTATACCATTGGGCCGACTTCCCATTGGTCCTATGTTCCACCTGCCGTATATCTCATTAGTTCTATGTAAAATCTTTAGTATGTCTCATTGGTCGAATGTGCCACTGATCTTTTGTGCAATAGGTCCATGTGCCTGTCATATCGATCCTACAACCCATTGCATCTATGTCCAAACGGGCTCATTCCCATTGATTGATCATACCTCCAACTGGTCCGACGTCCAATTCGTCATAGGCCTACATCCATTTAGTGGGCTATCCTTTATCCTAACCTTAACTTAAAGCTTACCTGAAGTTTAAAACTTCGAGTAATCTTATATTATTGCTATAACTATGAACGGGAGGGGGTTTCCTCACTCAAATTTTAGTACCGAGCAAACGGAATTAACCTCGAGGTTATGCTTTGTTTTAAACATCGAGATTTCACAAACTTAAAGTTTATGTCTACGATGCCGTGTGAACATACCCCCTGATCGGTCATGTCTTTGAATCATTTAATATTTTGTTGACAGCGAATTGTCCATTGATCTCAGCCCCTAACGATGGCTACGCCAACAGCCTCGTCGAGCCGTTCTATCATGGCCGCATCGTCGCTTTCAACTGCAGCCTCGGGTTCACATTGGTCGGGGATTTGACTTCGACGTGCGATGACGGAAATTGGTTAAATGCCGTTCCCGAGTGCAAAGGTTTGGAGTCATCGCCTTTCCTTTATCATAACCTTAACTTAAAGCTAACCTGAAGTTTAAAACTTCGAGTAATCTTGTATTATTGCTATTACTATGAACAGGAGGGTGTTTCCTCACTCAAATTTTAGTACCGAGCGAACGGAATTAACCTCAAGGTTATGCTTTGTTTTAAACTTCGAGGATTCACAAACTTAAAGTTTATGTCTACGGTGCCGTGTGAACATATCCTCTGATAGGTCATGTTTTCAACTATTTAATATTTTGTTGACAGCAAATTGTCCATCAATCTCAGCTCCTGACGATGGCTACGCCAACAGCCTCGTCGAGCCGTTCTATCATGGCCGCATCGTCGTTTTCAACTGCAGCCTCGGGTTCACATTGGTCGGGGATTCGAGTTCGACGTGCGACGACGGAAATTGGTTGAATGCCGTTCCCGAGTGCAAAGGTTTGGAGTCATCGCCTTTCCTTTATCCTAACCTTAACTTAAAGCTAACCTGAAGTATAAAACTTCGATTAATCTTATATTATTGCTATAACTATGAACGGGAGGGGGTTTCCTCACTCAAATTTTAGTACCGAGCGAACGGAATTAACCTCCAGGTTATGCTTTGTTTTAAACTTCGAGGTTTCACAAACTTAAAGTTTATGTCTACGATGCCGTGCACATACCCTGTGATAGGTCATATTTTTCAACTATTTAATATTTTGTTGACAGCGAATTGTCCATTGATCTCAGCCCCTGACGATGGCTATGCCAACAGCCTCGTCGAGCCGTTCTATCATGGCCGCATCGTCGCTTTCAACTGCAGCCTCGGGTTCAAATTGGTCGGGAAGTCGAGTTCGACGTGCGACGATGGAAATTGGTTGAATGCCGTTCCCGAGTGCGAAGGTTTGGAGTCGTTGCCTTTCTTCTAAGTTATTTTTAAACACTGTGTCGATATTGAGCGTAATCTAATATTATCTCATGATTTATGATCTTTTGTCTATTGTAATGGTTGGACTAAAGTCAAATGCGATTATATTTTAAAACCTTAAAAGAACGATGAGCAGAGCATGACAAATTTGAAGCTGGCAACGTATCGAAAAGTTCGAAATTGGTATTTTCTTTCAAACAAACTGGTAATTGTTCAAATATGCATAACAGCATATTTGCCGTTGTATTCTTCTTTCTAAAACACTTTTTGAATCCTATTTGAAACATGTGAGGGTACCATTTCAAGAAGAAGAAAAGGTGATTAGTTTGTCTTTTGAATTTTGCTATTTATGAGAATACATTAGAAAGTTATATCTAACTGATCTATCTTCTCTTGAACTATTTTGTCCTAAATGGGATAACAGAAGATATACTAGTAAATGCTTTTGGAATTCAGCGAAATTGATGTAACAGCGGTAATAGATGAAATGTTTGTCCTCTCTTTACTTCTACTTCGGGTGCTTCAGCCGATTGTCTCGTTTTTTATTTTATTTTTGGTTAAAAAATACAAACCATTTTTCTCCTTTACTGCTGATTATATTTTCGGGGGCGAACATGCGTTTTGCCCCCACTTCCAGCGCCCCTGCTCCAGACCGTACAGGCAAACGATCTAGACCCCATTCTCACTAACTTTCTGGACCGATCTAGGCTAGATCAGTCTAAATGTGAGTGAGAACGGACAACCGTGCCAGGTAGCGATCTTCTGGACCGATCCATAAGTGGTCTTCTGGTCTGGTCTGGTCTGATGTGGTCTTCTGGACCGGTTTGCTTCCTAGACCGCTCTAGACCGCTCTAGCGTGCAGCAGGGGCGGATCCAGCCGGCGGCAAGGGAGGGGGCCGAAAAGGGGCCCACTTCGTGCGAAAATTTGAAAACCGTGCCGGCCGATTTTCCGCTCAGTGGGGGGGGGGTTGGGGGTAGTGCGCACAATTTTTTTTTGCCTTCGAAAATTGAAAAAAATCACCACCCCCCTCTTGAGCGCCAGGAGGGGCCCATCTTCTTTTTTCCCAAAAGGGTGTTTTTACATGTTTTTTTCTAGGGAGGGCCCGGGCCCCGCCCCCTCCCTGGATCCGCCACTGGCGTGCAGTGTGAACCCAAACCGTGCCATGTAGCGATCTTCAACCGGAAGTGAGTGTGTTTTGGTGGGAAAGTAATCAACGAAAGAAAGAGAATACAGTACAAGAATAAAATACAGAATAATATAAGGAAAGATAGAGAGGAAATGATAGAATGATTAAAACAAAGAATAACATAAGGGACGGTAAGAAGAAAAATGATAGAATGATAAAAACAAAAAATAACATAAGAAAAGGTGATAGAAGGAAAAACGAGGAATAACATAAAGTAGGTAACATGGTAGGAAGAAAATGATAGAAATTATAAAAACAAAGAATTAATTAAGGAAACATGGAAAGAGAAGGTGATAGAATAGTAAAGATAAAGAATAAGAAAGGAAAGATAACAATACAAAAAAAAATAGTACGTTTGTGATGGAAACAAAACAAACCATGACTTATAGGCCGCCGTACATACATCTTGATTACACGCGAAAATGACCCGTGCTATCATAGCAACAGGAACCGTTCCTGTTGCTATGAAATAACGTTTCTCATCAGGGTAACAATTACGATGAGTGTGAACATAAACGAATCGTACCTCTGGAGCGGTCCAGTGGATCGGTCTAGGGTAGATCGGTCCAGCAAAGTGAGTGAGAATGAGGTCTAGATGACAGATTTTATGATCCCACGGGTAGTGGAATCTGCCTTACACTTTTGGTCAGCTAAACGTGTATTCCTCGGTATTCCTCGCTCCAGGCCCTTATTCAATTCAAAATTTCCAACGTTAAATTATACAAGCCGACAAGGGTTCGTATCTTTCTACAAAATACACAATAAACAATTTGCGGAAAATAACCTCGTGTCAAGTTCAGCTGAGCGTATGCCGGTATCAGTGGTGTAATGAGCAAAAAAAATTGGGGGGGGGGGGCAGAAGTAAAACACCCAGGAAAATCACGTTATTTCAGCAACATTTGTAAATCCCTGGTATCGAATTAGAAGAAAAAAAACGTTTGAATTGTATCGCCCCCCATAGGTACTCCAGTCACTATTTCTAATCTAGTATCTGATTTATTTAATTACGTATATATTAACTCTGATTGAAGAAACAGTCAATGAAAAGTCGTAGTAGGGTTGACTTGCTAATTTATTCTATGTCAACTAATTCCATCACACTTGCTCCGTGAAAACTGTATGAACAAAACATGATAAAGAAAAAGAACAGATTATAAGTAATTGTTCATACAGGCATTTTCGAATACATGTGTATAAATAATATCATCAGTTCGCCTATTAAATGCAGTGATTAATAACAAATGAATTTCTTCTCTTTGTCTCTTATCATTTGTGTATATGCAATTATCTATAAACAATACCTTCACTCAAGTCACGTGACCAATATTCGTGGTAGATAGTTTGAATCACAAAGACTTATTAGCATAACGCATATCAATGACTGCGTCCTTCTTATAGCGGACACGTCATTCGTATCGTTAATATCGTATACCTATTTACGTGCATACAATTAACATTGCCTTACGTAGCACCCTAGCTTACACTCTATATCGTATATATCGTATACCTGTTTTACGTGCATCTAATTTGCATATATATAACGTCCACTACAGCCGTATACGGTATCATACGTGTCCGTGCATACACTAATACTACACACACACCATTCATTATCACTTAAGCATATTAGATTACATTCATATCATCATTTCTCGTTATTTATACTATTTATACTCGTTATACATTAATATATCGAATTAACGAACCTTCTTGCCTCCTTATTGTTGCAAACGGGTTGGCTTCGTATCAATAACAGGTGTAATTTAGGACAAGATTTCGGTGCGAACATCCAATTCGTTGCTACTGCTATGTCGGAATTAGGAAAGCGTAGATGGCGCTATTTCAGCCCATGACGTAAGTCAGAATACTCCTTTTTGTCAGATAAACTAACTCTCATAAACGATCACATTAACACTGATGCTACCTTGAAGGGGCTGCGATCCCGGGGTACGAGGGGGGACATGCCCCCCTCCCTCGATTTTTTTTTTTAAAGGGGGGATCGTCTCCCCCCGGAAAATTTGAAATGTGCAAAAAAAAATGTATAGCAAATACTGACTTAAAGATACTATGTCCCTTTTGCAGCAAACATCAAATTCTGTAGAACATTACAGGAATCATGAATATGTCATGTATGTCCTATCTGTGAAATTTAAACGTTAGCAATGTCTTAGTATTCAAATTATGCAAGGAAAGTCGTTTACTTTATAGACTTCACTGTCAGACACTATTGAGTGACTGACTGACATCTTTTTTTCTTTGGTAATAACATACATAAAATGAGCAGTAACAGGTACATGAGCATTTGTCTACATCAATAACCCACTTCTTGTAATGGCCAAAATTAATTGATTGAGTCTTTGCGCAGCATAAAAAATACCACCATTCTGTACGAGGGTCTGAAAATCAGACTATTTACTAATAAGTGATTGCAATCACTTATGTCGATTTGATAACTAATCGTCGTTATTTTCCCATAAATAGACATTTTCAAGCCCTTTCGTTTTGACAGAAGTTCTAAATTAGTATTATCTTTCTAATGCCATTGGAATTTAACCTTTTCATTTTTTGGCCTGCAAATGGGACATATAGTGCCTTTAAGACTGCAACACACTTTTAAGCTCTGGAGGGTCCAATAATGCAGCGTTTAGACTAATACAAATGCAAAGTCTTCTCGCTCGGTCGCTACGTTCCTCGCATAATATCCTTCAAAATGTACGAGTAAATATTGTAGAAAATCTGTCTTCAGTTGGAATCACCGTGATACCAACGGAATACAGATTTCCCCGCATTTCGTGCCCCCGGTCATGTGAAAAGAAATCGCCGCCCCTGCTACCTTAGTATTTCTAACTCCTGTCAATTCTTTTCATTACCATCCACCATCCTCTTCACCTACTACGCCTTCTCCACCAACATCAACTTGAGCTGGGGTTCCTTCAGGTTCCAAAGCAACTATCATAGGAATTGCTGTTGGTGCTATTCTTGTGATTGTTATCGTTATAATTTCGATCTTCATCTTTTACAAGCGAAGAAGGTGAGAGAGATACCTTATACTTAACCTGTCTTTCTCATCAGTCCATTCTCACCGGACTCCTCCATGCAAGATGCTAAATCCGTATGGTCATGAAAAAATACAAGCTGAATTATGATTGTTTTTTAAATCTATAAAGTTATTTAATTTTTTTCTTCTTTGTTCTTAATTGCCATTCAATGTTAATATTACAAAGCATAACGCTTTCTAAATGTTATGCAACCAGTTTATAAGACTTATTATGTTAAAGGTCGGGTGAAATTCATGCTTTAATTCAAGTGTATAACTTTGAATATGTGCCTATATTGATATACCACAATCTATTTTTTAAAGACACAAGGTGACCAGTAGGAGCCAAATCAGCGCAGTGCAGGCAGCCCGCCCGCTGTCCCCCGGCCATACCGTCGCAGCTACCGGGAAGCTGTGCTTCCTGGTGCTACCGCGAGTTAATGACACATTTTATTATAAAAGTCATTGTCAAATCTATTCCAACTCACCAGTCATTGTTCCCGAGTCTTCTTTCAATGTAGTTTTCTTCGTTGCCGACAACATCATTGTCGTCATCGTCAGCAATTTGCTTAGCCGGAGGCTCAAATCTATACGGTTGTACCCCTAGCTATCACTGGCTGCCGACGCACATTTGGAAGCTCATCTTCAGGATCTGTCAATTCAGGGCCCCGTTGCATAAAACTTACCATTGATGGTAACTTTGCCATTAACGGCAACTACCATGGTAACAGGGATCAATAGTCAATCAAAATCAAGGTTTCCATGGTAGTTACCATTGATGGCAGAGTTACCATCAATGGTAAGTTTTGCAACGGGGCCCAGAACTCGATTCTGACTCCGATCCAGATCCTTCGTCGAATTCACGCGCACTGTTGGAATCAGATGAATCTGAGTGTGGATCCTCCATGATATAAACTTAAACAATTGTCTGCAAATATTGAAGAAAACAAAAATCGAAATATTATCTCTCTGTCAACGTGAAGCGATGCACTCAGCGTGTACGTCTATGACAATGGAGTACCAGTACCAAGCTCACGAAAATGACGTCATTTTTACTTTGTTCAGAATCAATTTTTAAAATCATTTATAGGTGGTCTGTCTTCGACAGAGCACCTATTGACTTCGTCAGAAATTTCTTTCTTCTTTATTATTATTCTTTCTTTTTATTTATTTCTCCACTCTTTTGTGCAGACAATAACTCTTAGATCGGTTCAGTCAATTTTGGCACAGTCATAGGTCATTTTCATAAGACATGTCTGCAACATTTTCAAGTTCATCAGATTATCGTGACCTCATCCAGGCGCCATTTTGTGTAAATCAACTCATGATCATATCTTCATAACGGAAAGTCATTTCTCATTCCTATTTAACATGATCAAGGGCAATATCCGTCCGGTCAATTTCAGGTCAAAAAACGCGCGTACGTCCGCGCGCAAAATTTTAAAATGCTTAAAATCACTTTTTATTAAAATTAGAGTACCTTTCAGGCAATTTTAAGCATTTCTAAATTTTGCGCGCGCGTTCGTTCGTCATTGCCGTACACAACATAGAATCGCCATTTCTTTTTCTTTCATGATATTCCCCATTTTTTCCAAACAATTTGATACCATGTTTATCTCTTTATGACCATTAATAAGGAAATGAGCGTCCGTTAAAGATAAATGTCCGGCGCGCGAGTTCTTGTAATACATAGCATATATGGGCAAAAACATGCCTATACAAAATCCATTATAGCTCTTTAGGATGCACCGGGACCCCCGATTTTTTTTCATATTTGGATAGAGTTATGAGTCGTAGATATGATTTCATGTCTCATTTGGCTATCAAGTACATCTTGACGTCATCATAATGGCCTCGGACCTCAAAATACGAATTTGCATATTATTTATGACTTCAGCATATTTATGGAAAATTGAGTATCTCGATCTGTAAATATTGATCGATTTTCTTCTAAATTTTGATTTATTGTAGCTAAGAAATTTCTCTACAAGATTAGTCACCACCATTTTCATTTTAATGACGTCATCATAGTGAAAATTTCAATGTATTTATTTATTTATTTATGCCTGCATGTCAACAATTTCACAATTTATTGGAGTTAACATCACATGAAAAACAATATAATACAACAAACCATTTTCAATTTAACAATCCATTTGAACTGACTTCACGTGAAAAAAGAATATAACAATGTTTTATCAAAGACAAGTTGCAACTATTATACAGTTAAAGGAATGAACACGCAAAGGTGATGAAACATAAGCAAATAGAGCTTGAATCGTTACAACACCTTTCAAATATATAATATATGACAAATAAAATTCCTAAAGGTGACATGTCAGAATTTTCTTAATTTGCGTGTTATGCCTATGGAAGGTGAATTTCGTTCACATCATGATTCTACATGAAATTGTTCTTTGAGCAGTATCTCGCTTTTTGCTCCATTTTCTCCCAAATGTTGGTATCTTATAGCTGAGACTATAGGCTATAGGGATATTTTGATAGATTATGAGTCGGAGATATGTTGTCATGTCTCATTTGACATCATCATAAAGGCCTTGGAACTCAAAATACGAATTTGCATATTATGACGTCAGCATATTTATGGAGAATTCAGTGTATCTCTGTAAATATTGATCGTTTTTATCCCAATTTTTTTCCCCACATGCCAACTGTCATGTTGACGTCATACCTATTTATTGGGACTCAATGTTGATATGCTAAAGCATAACGCTCTTTAAATGTTATGGGAACCCGCGTGAAAGACTTATTATGTTAATGACATGCGTTTTAAAAGTACCATACCAATTCCCACGTGTCATGTTGACATGTTTCTATATTACCATTTCTTGGGACTTTATTATTTATTTATTTATGTATTTCATCGATGCAATTTATCTATGAGTTCATAATATTAACTTTCAGCGATGAATCAGCCACTACTGAGTCTAAAAGGAAGGAGTCCGATTCGTCTCCGCAATATGAGAACCCTGTATTTGATCAGTCAAAGACAGACGTCCATACCTACGAAGATCTTAATAACGATGCTCATAGCTACGAGAATATTACCGACCCTCATATCTACCAGGACCTGATTTTTGACACCCATACCTACCAAGATCTAAATACCGATTCTCAGAGCTAAGATCTTAAGAAACCTGATCAAGAAGCTAACTACGAAGAATTGAATGACGCCACAAGAGAGATTACATCAACGTGCCAGGCATTTAAACAGTACTATGATAAAACATTAAATACAGTCTTAATGTGTTGATTAAGACCTGAATACACGAGGGGAAGAAAGATCCAAGTCCATCACAATGACTTTGAGATATCAGGAAATTTTTTTTTTTAATGTGAGAGACAAAATATTTTCAGTCTTAATTTAGTACATATATAATTTGTCAATGTATCAATATTTCCGTGAAGATGAAACATGCTTTAAAACTTATCGTGTAATATCAAAGTTTATTTTAATAACTGAAATATAAACTATGATGATGATCTGTGGCGTTTCCTTTCATGTATCCAATTATAATACCATGACGAAAAGCTGTCATAAACTATCATGGCATTCTTTTCTTCGTCCTGTGCTCCTCCTTCATTTTCATTTACCATTTCTACTCGCGTTACTCCTAAATCTTTTGATATCGGGGATCAGTTGAAATATCTCCTTTTGGATATATATATATATATATACATATATATTTATCTTCCTTCATTGAAGTTTGTTTCCTACTGTCATTTTCTGAATAATGTGAATGATGTAAAAGAAAAACATGAATCTTACATCATGGAGCAACAAAACATATTTCTATTTTCGATTTTTTTTTTCTTCTTTTTCTTTCTTCTTTCTACCTGCTGAGGAATCTGCTGAAAACGAAATATACGATATGTTTTGAATGATTAAATGCAGGTGCAAATAATGTATCAGGGGAAAATATTGAGTCATGTACAGGTATGCCATAAAGTACGAAGGAATATTCCATCATGTTAATCGTGTTTTGAGATATCAGTATCAAATACAATGTTCTACTGTACGTTTTGTCTGTATTGATTACTAGTGTTATTGCCTGCTATTGGTGGTTGAAAGCAATATTACCACATTTTTGGACAATAATTAATAAATAAACAATTGTTATTATTATCATTATTATTATCATTATTATTATTATTATAACTAGTACTATTATTACTACTACTACGACTACTAAACAGTGGAATTCAAGTTGATTAATAGGTCAACGATAATGTGTTAGGATGTGAACGATGAAATATGAAAATATAACTTGCGAATATAAACATAGACTATGCATAATAAAATAAACATAAAAGCCTTGTGTTATATGAGGGTGGATGTTTAGGTTAAACATTAAATAGTAGAATTAGAAGTTAATTAATAGAGTTAGATAATGCAATCCAAGTGAACATTTATATGTGACCATATGAGCAGGGGATGTTTAGGCACATATTAAATATGAACACTGATAAACGTAATTATAGAATGCACAATATGTAAACATGAAAGAAGTATAAACAATAAACAATAAAAACCAAAAGAAAATACTTTTTTGTTTGGTTTTAACTCGTCAATTAGCACTTTGAACATTTCTCAACAAAACTAATCCGTCTGATTATTAAAGCAGTTTGAAATTTGGCAGACTGTACGTGCTAACAGAAGATTTTTTTATATTTTTAATTCACCTCCGTGAGGAAATGCCAATGTTACTAACCGTCTGGGTATACGTCTTTTCATGCTGGATGAAGGTGTTGTTGAAAAGTAAATGTCAGGCTGATTTGCATTTACAGATGTTTTATTTGATGTTGTATTGCAAACTGTAGACACCGCGTCATCCCGAGTCGTTTGTAGATCTCCATTTATTCATACCCTTAAATCTACCCTGACTTAGCAAAGTTTGTCCAAAAATCCAAAAACGGAGAGGGCATTTTGATACTCATCTTTCTGGGGCCTGTTTCTCGAAACCAACAACAAAGCAGTAATAACTTTATCCGCCAACTACGGAGATGTCTCTGATCTTCCTAAACCGTTTCACGAAAAGCTTCCTAGCTAAACATTCCATAATGACGATACTATTGGCGGGAAGAGGAGCCTATAGACATAGCCTTAGTCGCAATTCGCAATACCATAGAATTACTTGTAAAATATAATTCTGGGTATTGACCGGTGAATCAATTTTGTTTTTGAGATGGGTACCCCCGGATATTTTCATTTGATAGGTATTTAACAAAATAGAATGTTATAATTTTCTTAGTAAAAATAAGATGCTATGAAAGTTGTGTCCAACATTTTTTGATTAAACAAACAACCCTCTCGAAGTGCGATCACTAGAGTGGTCGGTGCGAAAGTCTTTCTGCACAGTCTGAATAGCCAGTGAAAGAGCGGGCACTCAGAGAACGAGCCGCCGAGTCTGTCATCCAGGGGGAAGTGGCGGGAATTTCAAACGAGCCACCCTTGCCACGTGGACCTCAAGAGGGTGCCTGGAAAGTGATAACTCCGCCAGGGAACGTGAATATTGAGGCGAACTGGTATACCAAATCGGCGATTTTTCTTTGCACTTTTCATTACAATTCTATTAACAGATAATAATAACCAACTGAGTAATATTTGGCCTCTAAATGCTACAATTGCTGGAATAGTTTAAATTATTGTAATGGCGGAATCCTCGGGAGAGGAGGCTTACGAAGATTTTGCCACGGCTATCTGTAGCCAATTAAAGCACCTAGTCAGGATTGGGACCACAGTCACCAATAATTAAGATAGATAATACAAAGGGTACTAGAAGTCCCGTGAAAAGAACTGGAAATGAAACAGTGATGGAAATAGAAGGGGGAGGTGAAACAACGGATGAGGAGGGCGGGAGATGAATAGGAATACTGAGAGAGAGAGAGAGAGAGAGACCAAGAACAAGCAGCACCTTTGTAGAATCTCCTAAAGAAAAAAAGTCAAATACTGAATACCAGAGAAATAGATCCAACTGTAATAGTTGAAGGAGTAAACAACAATATAGCACAAATTACTCCAACAAAAATTGCAAAATTTTTACATCAAGAAATAGGACAAGTCCAAGTAGAAAGAAGAAGGAAAAGTTTGAAAATCATTTGTAAAGATGACAAACAAGTAGCGAAACTGAAAAACATAGATTTTGCAGGAAAGACAGTAAAGGTTACGCCATATAACCCAGACGAATACAAGAAAAAAGCAGTAATAAGAGTAAATCCCGAAGTTCAGGAAGAAATGTTGTTGGAATAGTTAAAGCCCAAGTCCACTCCGATTTTCAAAAATTATAACATGTTGTAAATAAATCAAAGGTTAAAACTGCCAAATATCACGGGCGTACTTCAATCAGGTGATTTTTAAGAGCGATTTTTGTTTCGGGAATTTCGAGCAAAACATTTATATTGCTGTACGGATGTGACGTATGCTCCTCACAACGAAAGTGCCAGCGGTATACATTCTGACAATAGGCTATTTTCGTAATGTAACCAAATTTAATGCATACGTCTTTGTGAAGTGCCTCTATGCAAACTATTTCATTCACCTGATAAGAATAATAGTGTTTCATTATTCTTATCAGGTGAATGAAATAGTTTGTATCGAGGCACTTCACAAAGACGTATGCATTAAATTTGGTTACATTACGAATCTGTGTTGTGAGGACCCTACGTCACAACCGACTCGATCATTAACTTGTTTTTTGCTCATTAAAAAAAATTATTAAAAATAAATCTGAGCACCATTTTCCAAAACCAAGTTATATTTGGGCTTTTTAGATTTTTGTCTATCTAATCAGCTCAACTTTTCAGTGGAGTGGACTTGTACTTTAAAGAAGGATAAAGTAATCCATGCAAAGAGATTCAAAAAGAAAATCAACGGGGAAATGAAAGACACTAGGTCAGTCTTACTGACATTTGAAAGAAAAGAAATACCAACAGAATTCATTTTTGCCTTTGAGAGGTACAAGGTATTTGAATACGTGCCACAAGTACCACGCTGTTTTAAATGCCAACGATTCGGGCATGTGGCAGATAGTTGCCATTCCAAAGAACGTTGTGTGCAGTGTGGAGAGGAGCATGCATTCAATGAATGTCAAAACAAAGAAACCCCAAAGTGCTGTCGATATGAACAAAACCACTTGGCGTCCTATCTAGGCTGCGCCAAGTATAAAGATGCTGTGAAAAAAATGCTATTACACAAAGCGAAAAAAATTCCTACGCTGCTGCAAACAAAAAGTTTCACGAATCAAAGAATCGTGTTCCAGAGCAGGCTAAACAAGTAGTCTTTAGAGAGACAGAAAGAAATATCAAGCCTACACAAAGAAATGAAAGAGCAAAACCCCAAAACAATGAGAAAGTCCCATCAGTGCAGGCTGAACAAGCATTCTCCAGCGAAACAGAAAGAAATAGCAAGCATGCACAAAGTAATGAAAGAGCAAAATTCAATGAGAGAGACCAGAAACCCGAATTGGATCGAGATCATCGAGCAAAGATAGAACAGGAGCACCCTCAAATAACTATTAACAGTGTAGATTTTTTAGCATTCATTGTGTTCGTGATCAACAATATGGAACAGGAAACGTCAAATTCGAATAGAATTCGTTTAGTTGTAGAAGCAGCACATTGCTGCCTGGGTGTACAAATCATACTCCCAGAAATGATACATGAAAGGTTAAAATAATTACGGAGTATAGGCGTGGGCCTCCAACATCATATTGACCACGCCTTAGCCTTTCCTGGCATTTTTCTTTCTTTTCTTCTTTCTTTCTTTCTGCCTATCTCTAATATCTATCTTTTTTTCATACTTTATGACTATTGTATATACCAATGTTATTACAGAATTATCATTCAGTTGTCGCATTCATGTGCATATATAAATTGCTTTATGTTCGCTCATGGCATGGGTAGAGTGTTTCAGTGCAATGCTCAATCTATGAATGCTCACGGCAATGAATTTTATACCAAAATAATTAAAAGCGCTATAAGTGAAGAAGAAAAGCTAAGTATTATTTGCCTACAGGAAACCTGGTACGATGATTACAATATTATCAGTTTTCCAGATTATACGTTAATAACAAAGAATAGAAAAAACAGAAGAGGAGGCTTAGCGTTTTATATACATAAGTCAATTACATTCCAAGTGATAAAAACACCAAATGAACAGGAATACCAAATTATAGATATGCATAGTCACATCTTTTCACTAGTCAACTTTTATAACCCTTGCAAAAAAATGCGGCACCAGCGCTCGACGAAATGATATATTTTATTGCAAGAATCAAGTGATAATATGTGGGGATTTTAATTCACACAGTCCAATATGGGGTAGTAAGGACATAGATGCAAACGGGAAGATAGTGGAAGAATTTATGCATAAATATATGATCTTGTGCTTCTTAATGAAGGTACCTCGACAAGGATAGACCCACACTCAGGTTGTTTCTCTTGCTTAGATTTAACATTTATGAACAAAGAATTAGCCAAACTTAGCAGATGGTCTGTACAGAAACAAAATTTTGGAAGTGACCACTTTGTAATCAGCTTTTTGTTTCAAAGAACCTCCCAAAAGAGGGAAAATTTGAAAAAAACGAAAATACTGGGTTATTTGCAAAAAGGTCTTTAGATAATGTTGATTGGAAACTGTATAAAATGAAGATAAAGAACCAAATGAAGGACTGCAAAAAAGAATACCAGGAAGCATACCTGCAAGGTAGGTATGATATCCTAATAAGCACTATTCTTGTCTTCATAGACAAATTAACCCAAAAGGTAAGTACCGAATATAAAGCGAGGCAACCGGTACCTTGGTGGACGAAGGAATGTACAAAATCGGTCAAAATTAGAAACGCTGCAAAAAATCGTTTCATGTATAAAACTCACCTATATGAGGATTTTCAGATTTATATGGAGAAAAAAAGAGTTGCAAAATAAGTCATCCGGAAAGCAAAAAGGAACATTGGAGAGATTATTGTAGGAAGTTTAATCGGACAGCTGACATTGGTATCGTGTGGAAAAAAAAGTACGAACCAAACAATACCGAATTTGATTATGGATGCAGGAAAGGTAATCGGTAAAACAGCAACTGAAAAAGCGAATATGTTTTTGAACGTTTTTAACTCTCTAGATTTAGCTATAGGGAAAGAAGAAGTAGCCAAGAGGAAACAAAAGTGAAACAAAACTTTTAGAAATGATAAATAACATGCAAAACCACGAGGACAATGTATTAAATGAAGATTGCTTAATAGTGCTCTATTAGAATTAAAAAAAAAACACTGCTCCAGGGAAGGACGGCATTCATTCCAAAATGATAAGCAATCTCCCGGAAGAAATTATCAAAATGATCTTAGAACTGTACAATAAAATATGGAATAGAGGTATATTGCCTAGCCAATGGACTGAGGCTATTCAAACTCCGATACTAAAAAAAGGAAAAGATGCCTCAAACCCATCGTCTTACCGCCCAATCTCTCTAACTCCAACACTGTGTTAACTTATGGAGAGACTTGTGAAAAACAGACTCTCATGGTATATTGAAAAAGAGTATACTATAACTCCCAAACAATCGGGATTCATGAAGAATAGAAGTACAACCGACCATTTAGTTAAATTAGAAACAGATATTCAAAAAGGAATGGCTAATAAAGAATATACAGTTGTGATATTTCTTGACCTAGAGAAGGCGTACGACGTAGTATTGAGACAAGGCATGGTTTATAAGCAAGGCTTCACAGGTAAGATTTTGAAATGGATTCATACATTCATGTCTAACAGAGTGAATCGTGTTAGAGTGGAAAACCACTTATCAGAACAGAAAAAATGTAATATCGGCATACCTCAAGGGAGCGTGATTAGCCCCTTAATTTTCAATTTCATGATTATGATCTAAGACAAATTCAGGATACTGTTGAAATATCATTGTATGCTGACGACATATGTATTTAGTTTTCCCACCGAAAATTGACATATGTACAAAAAAGTTACGAGCGGCTCTAGGCTCAATTGAAAAATGGTGTGATAGATTGGATATGCATCTCTCATCCACAAAATCGAGAGCTGTAGTATTCGGCAGAAAAGAAAAGAAAAATATCGATTTACAGATATATAGCAAAAGCATTCAATTGGAAAAAAAGAATACAAATTCCTTAGAGTATGGTTCGACTCGAGATTGACGTGGGGGTAAACATATAAATGAAATTTCAATAAGATGCAGAAAAAGACTTAATCTTATGAGGTGTATTGCTGGTACCAAATGGGGCAATAGCTCGGAAATACTTCATTATGTTTATAAAGGCTTAATCCGATCTGTTTTAGATTATGGAAGTGAAGCTTGTGATGGCGCGAGTAATTCTCTTAAAAAAATTACCGGTAGACACCGTACAATTCCAGGCTCTTAAAATTATTACTGGTGGAGTTCATTTAACTTCTTTACAAGCTTTACAAGTTGAATGCGGGAAAATGCCATTGCAACTCAGGAGGAATATGTTTCTTGATATATATCATTACTATTTAGATGCTGCTAAAAGTAACCATCCTACAAAAAAAGTCTTATTACCGTGTTGGCAATATGAAAGGTACTCTTGGAAAATGGGCCAAGGTCCTTTTGTCAAAAGATTGAGGAACTTGTAAATAGGGAATATTGAAAAACTCACTGAATGCATGACGATTAAACCTTATTGGCACTATAAGATGCCATGTGTATCTACATAAATAAAGGATTTTGTTTCTAAGAAGTTTTCTCCATCAATAGAATCAAGAATTATGCTGTAGAAGTCACTAAGAAATATGGAATCACTGTTTAAGAATCTATACAGATGCTTCAAAACAACAGGAAAGGTATACGGGAGCAGCTTACTATATCCCAAAACTAAGCATAAGTAAATGCTTTAAAACATCAAATATATCCATCATGAGAGCTGAACTGGTAGCTATATTAATGGCACTTGAATGGATAGATGAATATCATCCAATTGCAGTTGTGATTTTGACAGATTCAGTCTCAGCTTTAGAAGCCATCAAGAATGTAAAAGAATCCAGCATAGTAGTTGAGATATACGAAAAATTACTGGCTATAAACTCCTTCGGGATTGATGTAAACCTTGAATGGGTACCAGCCCACTGCGGCCTAGCAGGAAATGAACGAGCTGATTTGTTAGCAAAACAAGCTTCGAACAAACAACACACAGATATAGTAAACCAAAGCAAAAGTGAGTTCATAAGTGAATCAGTCATTTACTACAAATCCATGTGGCAAAACCTCTGGAATAAAGCAGAGAAAGGAAGACACTTGTATAGCATCAATCAAAATGTAAATAATGTTTTCAAAATCAAAGGTTTGAACCGAAAGGACGAAAGATTAATTCACCAACTCAGACTTGGTAATTGTAACCTAAATTACTATACATATCTAAATAGAAAACACGACACTGGACTATGTGAAGAATGCCAGACGATAGAAACACTTGATCACTTTTTATTATCATGCCCAAAATACGAAAGACAAAGAAGGAGAATGTACAAAGCACTCAAGACTAAAAATCCAAATCTATGTTATTTACTAGGAAACGAGGAATGTATAGGAAAGGTGGTAGCTTTTTTAAAAGGCAGTGGAAGGTACAACGAACTGTGATGCTCAGCTATAAAATAAAGTATTAATTACGTTTCGCTGTATTATCTATTAATTAGCATCATAGTTATTATTAAGGACGTGACAGTGGTACTATCCTCGGTATAAATTGCGGGTTTCATTATAATGAAGAGAGGCTTCAAACCACACTAACGTCTTAACATAATGAACTAAACAACTAATATTCAACCACTTCATCTTCTCTTTCCTAATGTATTCTTTAAAATAACAAGCTACATAACAATACAGAAAATAACTACTAAAAATTTACTGACATTATTAATTTCATTAGCACAACGCCACAGGCTATCGTCGATCCAACAGAGCCAAAAAAAAAAACGAAGAGAGGACCAGAAACGACGCCCTCTAACATTGCCTGGCGAAAATCATCCAACGACGATGGAAAACGCCATAAAAACCAACAACATCAACTAATTGGCGTGGGGTACAGGGGGCGGAGCCCCCATAAGCTCAAGGGTTTTAGGCTTTTATTATAACAGTCAGATAAGCATTCAAGGGCCTGCCTTAGGCCCCCTGGTGGGGTCGAGGGGACGGAGCCCCCGGAAGCTCAGGGGTTTTAGGCATTTAATTACGGTCAGATGAATATATTTTGATACCTTATTTGTGACACTGGCAGGTCACTAATTGGCGTGGGGTTCAGAGGGCGGAGCCCCCGGAAGCTCAAGGGTTTTATGCTCTTTATAACGGTCAGATAAGCATTGAGGGGCCACCTTAGGGCCCTTGGTGGGGTCGAGGGGACGGAGCCCCCGGAAGCTCAGGGGTGTTAGGCATTTAATTACGGTCAGATGAATATATTGTGATACCTTATTTATGACACTGGCAGGTCACTAATTGGCGTGGGGTCCAGGGGGCAGAGCCACCGGAAGTTCAGGGATTTTAGGCTTTTAATTCAGGTCAGATGAACATATATTTTGATACCTTATTTGTGACACTGGCAGGACACTAATTGGCGGAGCCCCCAGAAGCTCAGGGGTTTTATGCTCTTTATAACGGTCAGATAAGCATTGAGGGGCCACCTTAGGGCCCTTGGTGGGGTACAGGGGGCGGAGCCCCCATAAGCTCAAGGGTTTTAGGCTTATTATAACAGTCAGATAAGCATTGAGGGGCCACCTTAGGGCCCTTGGTGGGGTCGAGGGGACGGAGCCCCCGGAAGCTCAGGGGTGTTAGGCATTTAATTACGGTCAGATGAATATATTTTGATACCTTATTTATGACACTGGCAGGTCACTAATTGGCGTGGGGTCCAGGGGGCAGAGCCACCGGAAGTTCAGGGATTTAGGCATTTAATTACGGTCAGATGAGCATATTTTGGTACCTTATTTACTGGCAGGACACTATTCTTTCTTTCTTTCTCTCTTTCTTTCTCTTTCTCTGTAATATACTTTTTCCAAAAAAATGGAGGGGAGCTCGAGGCCCCCGAGCCTCGCCTATCCGCGGGCCCTGACATGTAGGCCTCTAAATAAGCATATTTCTTGCCTGACTGTAAATTTAGGAATATGTCAGTTTCCAAGAAACGCATAAAAAAGTATAATTTACTAAAAAGTGAGGAGAAATCTCGGACAATTTTGTCATTTCAGCAACGTTTTTAAATCACCGGTATCGAATTAGAAATAAACCACCTTTGAATTGTATTGGGGGGCAACTCCTCCCCCATCAGTACACCAGTGCCCCCGATCTACACCTTGTTGGCGGGAAAACGGCAGCTGATCTCCCCTACCTTTCTTCTTTCTTTTTTATTTTTCCCTTTCTCTCCCTTTCCCTTCCCTTCCCTTCTCTCTCTTTTCGCAGGGCGGGGGAAGGAAGGCAGGGCCTTTTGGCCCCGCCCCCGATCCACAACTTGTTGGCGGGAAAATTGCAACTAATATTCCCCTTCTTTTTTTTCTTCTTCCTCTTTTTTTCATTCCCTTTATCTCCTCTTTTCCTTTTTCTTTCCCTTTCCTTCCTTCTCTCTTATTTTTTTGATGGGGGAGGCAAGGTTCTTTCGTCCCCCCGATCTCCTTCTTTTCCCCCTTTTCTTTTCCTTTTCCTATTCTTTCTTTCCCATCCTCTCCTCTTTCCTTTTCCCTTCTTTCCCTTCTCTCTCTCTCTTTTTTCACGGGGGCAAGGCCCGCCTGCCCCCCCCTGGATCCGCGCCTGACCTCTTCATCTATTACAGGAAATAAAAACAACAAATTCCTCAAAACAGGAAACTGTACCCTTTATATCTTAGTGTCTATCTTCTTACGAAAAAAGAGTAGGTAGTATTGGACACTCGTTTTTATTTCATTGCCATAAAATATTGGAATTCCCTTTATTATGATAAGGAAATAGACAACTTTGCTCATTTTAAGAGGAAATTAACACTTGAGAGTCAGAGGAGAAAAGCGAATGACATCTTATATGATTGAATACAGAACACTTTTCTCTGCCGGTTCATACTTTTTAATTTTGTATATATATATACGTATGTTTTTGTACGTTATAGAAATTCAACATATTCATCATTATTTTCCTCTTCTTCCTCCTCCTTCTCCTCCTCATTTTCTTAATCTCCTTCTTCTTTTTCTTCTCCTTCCTTATCTTCTTTTTCTTTTTCTTCTTCCTTTTCTTTTTCTTTTTCTTTTTTTTCTTCCTTTTCTTTTTCTTTTTCTTCTTCTTTTCTTTATCTTCTTATTCTTCTTGTACTTTTTTCATTTCTATCATTATCAGTTTGATGTTGTTATTATTATTATCATCATCATTTGGCCCCCGATCTACACCTTGTTCTTTCTTTCTTTCCCTTTCTCTCCTCTTTCCCTCCCCTTCCCTTCATTCTCTCTCTTTTAGGCTTGCTGATAGGGGGGAGGCAAGGGCCTTCGGCCCCCGATCCACACGTTGTTGGCGGGCCTTTAATCACAACTGATCTCCCCTTCTTTTCACCCTTTTCTTTTCTTCTTCCTCTTTTTTGTTCCCTTTTAGCTCTCCTCTTACCCTTTCCCTTCCTCCTCTCTTTTTTTGGCGGGGGCGGAGAGGCATGGGCCTTTTGGCCCCCCTCCCGATCCACAACTTGTTGGCGGGAAAATTGCAACTGATATCCCCCTTCTGTTCTTTTCTTCTTCCTCTTTTTTTCCTTCCCTTCCCTCCTCTTTTCCTTTTTTCTTTTCCTTTCCTTCCTTCTCTCTTAATTTATTTATTTTTGTTGGGGGCAAGGCAAAGCTCGGCCCCTGGATCCGCGCCTGCTTGTATATTAAAAGTTCCTGGTACAATAAACATTGTAGATGTAAAAGCCGTAGCAATAGAGAAAGACGTAATTTAGAGGGTGAAATTTAAAACACAATGGAATAAGGGAATTTGTATACAAATGCATTAGCACCAATGCCCAGAGTCACCCGGTTGAAATGATAATGTAGTGCATTGTTATAGTGACAGAAAACTATAATCATGGGAATATTAATTAGGATCCCCCGGAAATTATGTTTGGGAAAATATAGTAATATAAAAGTGTAAAATCTTAGTTTTTAGTTATCGGGTGTTCTAGAATGCAAGTTTCAGTATTACAAACAGGAAAGAAATATTCACTGGATCACTTTGCTCCCTTGCATGACACCAAGAATATAATAACATAAATGTCTTGAGATTCGTAAATTGGCATTTATATGATTTGTAATAAAATCATGGATACTATCGACATTTCTATTTTAAGTTCTTGCGTTGAAATGAAGTATACGCTTAAAGAATCGTTATCGAAATTCATCTCAGAATTAAAGTCATATGGTAGCCAGAATCTATTAATATTACCAAATATAGGGTATAGATCTGGGTCGGCATCAGGTATTATTATTCTCATCAGCCCAAGGGGTGTTTCATAAAGCTGTTCGTAAAGTTACGCATGACTTTACGAACGACTTGAATATGAAATGCCAGATAGGATGCCCAAAAAATTTCCTGATGTTTCCAATAACCTCAATTAAATTATGGCAAAAATATACTTTGCATTAAAAATGTTTGTTATAATAAGAATGTTAATCTACATCTGCACAGTTCAACTTTAGTTGATGCAGTGAAAAAAGATTGAGCATCCCATTTGGGTTTTCATATTTAAGTCATTCGAAAAGTCATGCGTAACTTTACGAACAGCTTTATGAAACACCCCCAGTTCTCATAAAAATCATGTATACTCATACTACGTGTGTCATTTTTATCAAACTAATTTTACATATCTTGAAATAAACAGCCAAATTCTGAGTTGGTTAGGGTACTAAAAGGGAAAAGGGAATATCAAAAATATAATAATATAATATAGTTACAAGACAAAATAATGAAATGTAGTGAAAAAGAATAAAGGTTATACATGTAAAAGGTAATTTTCATTATCCGAGTGCATTTGAAGGATGTAATTATTTTCATCCATGTTAGACAACCAAACGTGAGTATTCAACTCCTTGATGTATATCGGAAGAGCAGTGGCGTAGACAGGTTCGTACACCTGGGGGGATGACTGGGCTGCCAACGCTAGTGAGGGCGCGAAGCGCCCGAGCGAGGGAGCGAAGCGACCGAGCGGGAGGGTGGGAGGGGGTGTCCCCCCTCCCATGGTATAGGGAGCTTTTGCAATTTTGAACTTGAAATCGTGCAATCTGATGCATACTTAATGAGGTAAAATAACACACACAAGCGTGCACGCACACACACACATACTCACACACACACACACACACACACACATACTACGCCTTGAATGGACAGACATACATCGACAAGATCTACACACCGTGGCATACGAATACAGAATGGACTGACACATAGTATTGCATATTGAACCACACTACGTATTTATTTATCTCTGTGAATTTTGCTGTTACACCTCTTCAGAAAAAAACCAATGTCAACTGTGTACACGCAGGTATAGTCTTTGTTGTCTTGATAGGGGTATGTGGTTATGAATGAAAACAGCCTCTGTGGCCATTTGTGAATAGAACACATAAACAACAAACAAATAACGATTAAACTTTGAACAATATGTCTGTTCATTATAAAGCATAATGAATACGTACATACTATGCTTTTTTACCTCAAAGAAACAGGCATAGTATCCATAGATGGATATTGGCTGGCGGCTCATTAACATACAGATACAAAAACATAAACAGTATCACTATGATCCATGGAGTAACAATACTGCTTTGTAAGTTTGTGAAGAAATCGGAACCATAACGGCATTGCATCGTTTCAAATTAGGGCATTATTTACTTCTATTTGATCTCAGTCTTATAATAGTAATAGTAATAATAATAATAATCATAATAATAATAATAATGATAATAATAATAATAATAATAATAATAATAATAATAATAATAATAATAATAATAATAATAATAATAATAATAAAACAGTGGTTATCTTGTGGTTTGCAATCTTAGAGGTATCTTGTGGTTATCTTGTGGTTTGCCCCATTTGAACACGCAAAACTCGTGGTTATCTTTTGGTTTCCACACCACGAGATTGCGCGCACTGCAAAATATGCGCGATTAATCTTGTGGTTATCTTGTGGTTTCCAAACCACAAGATAACCACAAAATACTTGTAAGATTTTCTTTTTTACCGTCTGAATTGGCTTTCACCGTGTGAATGCGGCTAATAACAATAAACACAATTACAATAATGATGAGGATTATTATTATCATCATCATAATTATTATTATTATTAATATTATAATTGTTATCATTATTATTATTACTATTATTATCATCATTATGACTTATTAAGTAAGCAAATATCATTCCCCAAAACCTGGGGGATGATTGTACATGCCACCCCCACCTTGTGAGGTGGGGATCATCCTCATCCCCGTTGTCTACGCCCCTGGGAAGAGACCAGTTTATAATTTCGTAAGTTCCTAGTTCCGTATTTTATTATGTTTATCAAGTGAAAGCTGCTTTTACATGCACGCAAGTAAACAGAAGCTAAGCAGACTTCCGAGAAGCCTCATCGAAACCAAACCAGCCTTGTACTGAACTGCACAAACTGCTAAACGTTATCTGCGTGTATTAGCGTAAAACTCAGATGGGATAGGGAGTGGAGGAGGGGGGAGGTGGTAGAGGATATTGGACTTACCCATTCATGTGTTATCCCTCACTTTGCAGACCGTGTTCATTGTGATATCCAGCTTGTCAACCAAGTCGTCAGTTGTGTAAACAAATAGACAAGTACTTATTTAGGAGGCTAGGTATCCCCCACTGGCAGAGGAAGGGGTGGTATTTACAGTTCTAACACCCCCAGATACATAATAAAACTAGTTTTAGAGTCCGATTTTGTTTTCTCGAGATCTCACATCCATCTCCATTGAAGTCGTACGTGTGTGTTTTACAGTTCTGTGGTATGGGATGGGGAGTGGGGGGGGGGGGGGCTAGGCATCCCCACTGGCAGAGGAAGGGGTGGTATTTACAGTTCTAACACCCCCCCCCACACACACACACACACACACACCCACGCGCGCGCGCGCACACACACTTTTATAGAAAACAAATCATGTTAAAATTAATGAGTTAATTGTTAACAATTTTGAGAGAATGAATATAAGTGACTCTTATATAAGTTAAAGCCTATCTGCACTAGTTTTGAAGGAGGGATTAGACCTCCCTGCATGGTCACTGACAGGTGGTTATCTCATCAAATCAACTCTCAATTATCATAAGAAAAAGGGGACCATGGGGGACCAATGGTCACCGCTTAGGCATTGTTTTCTAAATAGAGGGCGCAAGTAGCTATAAGTAGTGCAGTGGGGCTTTAAAATAATCTTCTCTTTTGAAATGCCAGTAACATAATAAAACTAGTTTTAGAGTTCGATTTTTGTTTTATCGAGATCTCACATCCATCTCCATTGAAGTCTTATGTGTGTGTTTTACAGTTCTGTGGTGTGTTCGCGCGAGAAATTCCGGTGCCTGATTGCCATCATACCCCCACCCATCACACACACACACACACACACACGCACGCACGCGCGCACACACACACACACACTCACTGTAAATGAGGAAGTTTGCAATCCACAATCATGACATTTCATCAGATCATGCACTCGTAAGGGTGGAAGATGGTCATAACAATGGATTCTCTACTTAAATTGGTGACGTGTTTATTGATAATAACAAGTAAGTGTCAACATTTATTCTTTGTATCTTTGTGTTGTTCTTAAATTAACGAAACTATTGTGCACAAGTAATGAATAAAAAGATATGCACTGTTTGCCGTGATTTATTTGTTTTAAATGGAATAGAGGTGTTTAATGTCACCTAAGCAGTACACACTTGACTGACCTGTTCAGGACTCTCCTTACATAATCACTTGAGCATACTGGTGGACAACAACTGCCTGCTGATAACCGAAGGAGATATTGTTTGCATTTGCGCAATCATGACAATACCACCAAAATAAATATATCTTGTGTTGGCCACTGTTACAGTAGGCCTATTTAATCAATTCAGTTCAATTCAAGATTTATTTCAACATTCAAACATTAAGTGACATAAAATATACATGGTTGACAGCCCAAGAGCTGAAAGAACTCAACACAAACACATTTCTATCATGTTTTCCTGGAATTTCAATGGAAAAAAAAGCTAAATATTCACTAGTATAAATGACATTTCTGACATATTTTGAAACAATTTCTGAATATCTTTACAGGATCTGTTGCTTTGGTTGTGACGAGTGGAGGACCTGTTACCACCTTCGTCGGCGGACAATCCGAGATGACATGCTCCTTCTCTCCTACCAACTCACAAGGATTATCCTTTGCTTGGTCTTTTGACGGTCAAAATGGACACAGCGATCAGATCGGCATCTGTGACATCACACAATGTACGCCGGCAAATCCAGCTCTGCACCAACTGGTCATATCGGCTGATAATGGCATGGGTATAATGAAACTCAACGTTTCTGATACGGTATCATCGGATGTTGGGAATTACACCTGTTTGGTCTCGACTAGTGAGGATGCTCAATCTGCCCTGGTGAAACTAAAGATTACTGGTAAGAACTCGATGAAATCATTATTCAGGCGTCGCGTCACGGCGTCAAGACGCGACGACGCGTCGCGACGCGTCGTCGTGACGTAGCGTGAATCTGCGCTATTGAACGGCTTCTGGTACGATTGGGGTTGTTGTTGTTGTTGTTGTTGTTGGTAGTTGTTTTTTGGCGTTCATTAAGTACTGAATATATACGCCATATCTTCAGTTATATAAGAAAATTCAGATATCAATTAAAAAAACCTGAAAATAACAAATTGTAAAAATATAATTAATTTACAAGTATCGCAATATAATAGGAGTCTCTTGATGGTTTACAACATCGTAGTTCTGTTTTATCACGTTTAATCTGGTCAGGGAGATCTGGTCAGCCCGTTTTCGATTGCATAGAAAGCTGTGCTCGAAGTAAAACAGGCTTCTTGGCTATACTCGGCGTGCGTGCGCAGTGATCTTTTAAATTTGTAACGCACGGTGCCTAGAGCCCTAGACCACTCAAAAACACTAAATTGAGACACATCATATAGGGGCGCTCCTAGCCGAAATTCCATTAGATTCGAGTAAATTGTTATACATAATGTATATTTATTCTTCTTAACACAATATCATTATTTGTAAGCAAACATTAAAGTGGGCGTTTTTGTTAGTATTTATGCATAAAATAGTACTTTTTAAAACATTTTAATTTATATATAGGGCCTGTATTATTTTTTTTTAAGCGAAACCAATACTTTACTTGTAGGCATACATCCAATTAGGCTTCTTATTTTTAATTTTTATTTGAAGCGACCTGTTCTATGAATATATAGTAAGATGGCATATTAAGCCATCTTGAAATCTTGAAAAGTATTCGTTTTGTTTCTTCTATTGTGTTTGTGTCTAAATCTGAGAAGAGCATTGCTCGTTCAATGATATACTTATTACAATGAAATATAATATGTTCTTCTGTTTTAGTGATGTTACAATAATCACAATTTTCTATTCCACATAAACCTATCTTTGCCCTTTGTTGGTTCAGTTGAAGAACATCCATTCTTAATCTATGTAATATTACTTCACTGTATCTGTTAACCTTGGCTGATATACCTGAATGATTCTCAAATCATTTTAGACGTGACCGTATCGTTTTCCATCTTTCTTCCCAAATTTCACGTATTTTTGTAATACTCAGTATCGATTTGGGTTCTTGCACATTAAGATCATTGTTAATTTCTATGTTTTTTCTTTAATGCTCTCTTTGCAAAGCAATCTACTTCTTCATTCCCTACTAGTCAGTAGTGAGATTGGATCCATTCTAGTGTTATGTTTATACCTCCATATTGAAGATGTGTTTTTTTCATCATCAGTATTTCTACTACAAAATTTTCTTTTTTCTGCGACTCTATTGCATTAATTGCACTCAGATAATCTGAAAGAATATCAATACCAACGTAAATATTCAAGTTTTAATCCAATTTAAGGCCTTAATAATGGTCGCCTTTTCTGCCCTGTATGACGATGTGCTATTGTGTAGTCTTTTCTGTTCATGTATTTTCATCGCTGGAACGTAAAAGCCTGCTGCCGCATGGCCTCTCTTGGGATCTTTAGATCCGTCTGTGTATATATGTAAATGTGTTTTATACCTAATGTTTATTACTTCTAGAGATTTGGCTTGTTGACAGATGTGGGTTGTCATTCTTGCTGATTATATTATGTAATTCAGTGGATATAGTGGGTGATATGTAATTCCATGGTGGAAATGGTATTGGTTTATTTTCTTCAACCTCATCCGATTCTTGAACCATTTTCTCATGTAGTATTCTAAAACCAAAGAGCTTATTTAAAGATATTTATAATGCCAACAGTTGATTGTATACTTTGTTACTCTGTTGGGGAGTTGATTTCACTTTAAAATAGTATCTATTCGTCAGCATTTTTATCTTTATGTCTAGAGGTTCTTCTCCTGTTTCTTTAAGCAAGGTCTGTAATGAAGTTCCTATAGGGCCATCAGTTATAATTTTAAAGCCTGATATCAAGTTGTACCGAGTTCAACCTATTCTTCACTAAGTTTGAAGCCGAATCATATGCTTCGCAATGAGTTCGCATCCATAGTCAAACAGTGAACGTATTAAAGCTTTATAGACAATAAGCATAGAGTGGGAGTCATTTCCCCATGTTATACCAGTTTTTTTCTTCAAAATATTCACTTTTATTTTATATATATTTTTTTGCTTACTATATCCTGAATATGTGGTGTCCGACTTAATTTTCTATCAAAAATTAAGCCTATGGATTTATGCTCCTGTACAGAAGGTAAGGGTACTCCTTCAAGTTTCAGTTCAAAATTTTTAAATTTCTGTTTATAAATAGAGGTGAAACTGTTTTTTATGAGATATTGCAATTCCCCAGTATTTATACCGATTCAATTAACCGATTTAAGTATGGTTGTACTTTATTCCGAACAAACTTTTCATTTTTCCAGATTTCCATATTGCATAGTCAACTGCAAATAATGATATTTTCACTTCCTTTTCCGATTGGACTAAGGGCACTTCCTTGTGGTAATCCATTGACTATCGGGTAGATGTTTAAGACAGTGCCTGTCCATTCCTCACTTGGAGTGTTCTTTTCTGTATTAAGTTTTTAATAAATGTAAACATATTTCCTTATACATATACGCCGCCATTACACTCCCCGTCCAGCCGGCCAGCACCGGTGGATTCCAATCAGCAGACAGGCCGAGCCAGCGGCCCGTTGATTGGTTGAGCTCGCTATTGTTTCCGCCCAGCAGGCGAGCCGAACCAGCGGCTGTGGTCGAGCACCGTGTGCGTCGGCCAATAGGCCTTGTGCATCAGCCGAACCAAACGGCCGAACCAGCGGCCTGCTGATTGGTCGAGCACCGTGTGCGTCGGCCAATAGGCCTTGTGCGTTATTGTTCCAATTATTGATCGAATTAATTGACCGCCGGTCCTCCCGTAGAGTATAAAAAACGCTTGCTTACATTAGTTTTTATCACCTGACGAAGTGTTGCAGCGGCGCACGAAACGTCGTGATCTTTTAGATCCCTTATTGACCACACTGCGAGACAAACGAATATCACTAGCGATATTATTTTCGATATTTCCTTTTACTCCTAGTTTGTGCCAGTGTAATTTATATAATAAACCATTGTACCACAACTTATCATATGCCTTATTTACATCCAAAAAGCAAACTAGAGTACGTTCATTATTCCCTTAGCTTTGCTGGGTACTATTTTCAAGTATTATAATATTATCTGTAGATCTTCCTTTTCTTCTGAATCCGCTCTGTATGCTCCGAAGAATACCTTTATTTTCTAAATACCAATCTAGTCTTCTATAAACCATATTTTCCAATATCTTTATAAAGACTGGAGTTAATGGTATTTGTCTATATGATTATGGTTTTTGTGGATCTTTTCCTGCTTTTAGTATCGGTTTCAAAATGCCATGTTTACACGGTTGGGGGATGTTTCCACTTTCCCAAATTTTATTCATAAGTTTTAACATTTAATTTGTAATTTGTACTGGTAATTTCTTGTCGATTTCATAGCCAATTTGATCTTTTCCTGGTGCTGTATCTTTTTGATTTTCCAGGACTTGATTTTATTCTTGCATAGTAAATTTTGTATTCAAAGGTTGATTTTTACAGTGTTCCTGATCATCATTTACATTTTCTTGTAAATATTCTTTAAATATATTTTCGGCTTGCTTGTTTATTATTGCACTCTCGCTAATATTTTCTAAGAGATTAGCCATAACATCTACTACCTCTTGAGGATTCATTATTTCTTAATCTTCATATACTACCGATTTAATATTTGTAATTGTATTATTAGTCTTACTATTTTTTATTTTACGTATCATATCCCAAATTTCAGTCATTGATGTGAATCGAATAATTTCCTTACAATAGGTGATCCAATAGTCTCGTTTGGCTTGTTTTGATCTTTTGTGCTTCTGCTTTCTTTTCCAGGTAATCTTCTACGTATATATTTTCAAGTTTTTCTTTACTATGCTAAATATCTTAAGTGATTTCTTTCTGTTATACTCTGTGAACATTCCTTGTTCCACCAGGGAACAGGATTTGTTTTTGTTTTGATTTCACCTTTCCTAGACGTATCATTATGTTATTCAAAGTTTCTACGAATATAATGTACGCTTCTTCTACATCGTGTTCGTCTCTTCTTCATCTCTTCTTCACATACTTGTTGGAAGTTTCCCCAGCTAATATTAGCAAGTGACCAATTAATTTCTTCTGGATCAATCTGTGGAAGATTATTTTGAAGTCCTATATCTATTGATATAGGAAAATGATCCCTTCAAGTGGTAGATTCTACGTTCCAAGATATCTAAAGTGAAATATTTTGAGATGAAAAGCATAAATCTATTGATGGACGCTTTGTCGTACTGTGGTCAATTCTTGTACCTTCCCCAAGATCACAAATCTTAAAATCATGTTTCAACATTTAATTTTCGATTATTTTTTGCATTTCCGTCGGTTTTTTCACTACCCTATAGAGTATTATGTGCATTAAAATCGCCTAATATAATTTTTCTTTTAGATTCTTTCAATTTTTTTGTTATATTATCCAATATCTGTGGTGTTATCTTTTACATGGGTTATGAAAGTTCACCACTGTGTACGTACATGGATTGCAACATAATATTTACCGTTTGACATTCTATGTCTTCATGTTCTCTAACTTTGCTATGTCCTAACGAGTTATGGAAGTACATAGCACATCCACCTCGTATGCCTCTTTTTTCTACTTCTATAAACTCCTTCATAATTATTATTAAAGGTATAGACCAGTTCTGGTCATGCGATTGCATTGTGAAAGAAACAACCTCAGAAAAGGTTGATCATCTAGCATATAAGTATTGGTGTGTACTGCAAGGTTCTGAAATCATCAAAATGATAAGAAATTTGGCCCAGTCTTGGTAAAGTTACAAGCACTGTACACAGAAAGATGTATATGGGACTACGCGGTATCTATCCAGTCCGGATAGATATAATAATTTACCAAATATATCAGAGTAGGCGGTTTCCCGGCAAAATTTGTATCATCACGTATTAGTCAAAACAAATTCTTTCACAAGTCATGATTGGTAATAAGAGCTTCCATTTAAGTTTTTGAGAGGGGGGCGTTTCCAAAACCGGTCTATATCTTTAAGATGTTCGTTTTCCAACAACCAAGTTTCTTGCATACAAATTAAATGAATTATTTATTGTCTATTATTTATGTGAAGTCTCAGCTCGTCTCTGTGACCTTTTATGCCCTGCGCATTCCATTGCAGTATATTTAGGATCACGGAGGCGAAGAGAACATTTCTTTGGTGAGAGTGAAGGATTTGAGAGCTGCTCCTATAATCAGGCGAATTGGATTATCTGTATTTTTATTAAAGTTTGCAATAATATATACAATAAATGAAATTATTTCTTCATTACTGGCATTGACAATGAAGTTAATCTCATTTTCACGAATTTCTCCTCCTTCATTACTCCTGAGCATATTGTGTGGCTCCAGAGTGATCTTGGTTTGAAGTATTTTCTTTTGTATTTCTGTGTTGTTGTTTGACTCCGTTTTGTTTTAGTTGTTTGTAGTAAGTTTTCATTTCCTTCCCAGATTCGTTTATCTGGGGTGTTTGTTTGTTTATATGTACCGGTAGGCCTACCGCTTGTCTTTCTTGTGAAGGAGGAGCGTTTTGGATTTGGTTTGTGTTGATTGTTTGATCTTGATGTTCGCCTCCACAAATAGCACATTTTTGGTGTTTCTTTGTGTAATGATACCTATTTACTCTACAAATATACTATGATTCAATTTTTGATCTGAAGACGGGATTGTGGTCAAAATTCCGATTTTAGGCGAAGACTGCAAAATCTGCCATTATGGTTTCTACTTATACGTGTTATATGAATGGAGGATGGGATTTTTTTCAAAGTCCGAATTTCTCATTGACTTTGTGTTATTAGGTGATCGGCCGCGTAGTGTAGCAAATCTAATGAGTGTAGTGTTTCAACATTCTCTCTCTCTCTATCTGTCGATCTCACTACCATACAACTTTCTCTCTCTTCTCTTTGCTTTCGCCGTGTATCAGGACAATTACCCCCTGGACAATCAACCCCCGGAAAATCACCCCCTGAAAAACTACCCCCAAGGACAATAACCCCAGTCCAGTATGTAATTGGCCGGGGTGATTGTCCAGGGGGTAATTGTTCTAGAACCCTTTGGCTGACATATAAAGATCTGACCACAAGTCCGCTGGTTAGGATTAACGCTCCTTCTACTCGTTATCCTTATCACCGACCCACCAAAGCCGCCGTCAAAACTTAGTTCTAGTTTTAATTTCAACTTTGTATAAGTATTTTCAGTTTCAAATAATTTTTTATACCGGGAATTACATTATTCGATATTTTTAGCATGCCGCTATGGACAGACTGGCTCTGACTGTCTTCTGGATTGTCACTGTATAGATGGAATGCCTTGTAATGTGTTTAGTGGAAGATGTAAAGAAGGCTGTGAGCCGGGATGGTCAGGAGAAGGCTGTCAAGGTAAAGTATCATACTGGGCGTATCCAAAAACAGGAGAGGGTTTCAATATAAATCAATTCAAAGATATTTATTTCAAATATAAATATGCAAAGTAATAAATGAACAGATGATGTAATGCTGTCTCGTCAAAAATTTAATTCTTAAAGATTCAAAACAATTGGAGGATACACCTCTAAAAAAAAATTTTTAGATTGAAAAACATTCGTATCTATCTGTCTGTGAGCTGCTCTTTCCATCATTAAAGGTATAGACCAGTTATGGTCATGCGATTGCATTGTGAAAGAAACGTTGTGAAATCGATCAGAAAAGGTTGATCATCTAGCATATAAGTATTGGTGTGTACTGCAAGGTTCTGAAATCATCAAACGATATGAAATTTGGCCCAGTCTTGGTAAAGTTACAAGCACTGTACACAGAAAGATGCATATGGGACTATATACGCGATCACGATATCTATCCAGACCGGATCGATATGATAATTTATCAAATATATCAATTGTATTAGTAGGCGGTTTCCCGCCAAAATTTGTTTTATCACGTATTAGTCAAAACATAGTCTTTCACATGATTGTCAATTAAGAGCTTCCATTACATTTTTTGAGGGGGGGTTCCAAAACTGGTCTAAAACTTTAAACCACTGCTAGGAGCCTTCAAATGGGAGATGAATCATTTCTTTTCCCGCTGCATTATGCCACCTAGGCCCTCGTCATGAGCTGCAAAGACTTCGAGGAAACTTCAAAGTTCAAATATTTAAGGTGTTTGTTTGTGTTTTTTTATATTGATTATTGCCGTGGTGGTATCCCAGCGCTACCATATTATCCACATGGCCTTAAGACAGTGGTAAGGACTTTTCATTAGCCATTACAGACACAGAACTATCTGCCCATGTCGGCCGTAAAAGAAGGAACGTGGGAAGAAGAAGAACACACAGATAAAGAAGAAAAAGAAGATGAAAAAGAAGGAGAAAGAGTCGAAAGAAAGACAGAAAGAAAAAAGAAAGAAATAGAAACCACCTTTGGGTGGTGGTGGTTTTTACTTAGGAATTGGATGTTTCAGAGATATTCCATGTCAATGTTGCAACTAAGAAGCTACATATAATTATAATCAATAAATAAAGGCCAATATAAATCAATCTTATAGTAACATATACATAGGCCTATTATTTAGTACAGGATCCTTTGAAAATATTTGCCTGAAGCTTTTAAATACGAAAAAAAATCTATTGTTGTGCTTGTTTTACAGTGCCATCCGTTTGCCCAGTGGGTTTTTTTGGTGTCAACTGCACTGAATGTGAAGTAGGATTCACGTCAGACTCGGTGGACATGCCCGATAACTGCAACTCATGTGAGACTCCATTTCTGCATTCAATTAATTTTTAAATATTTCTTTGGTTTCATGTATAATTTTTTTTAACATCATTTTCTGCCATCCGTCCTACCATGTTAGGAATATTTACATTGATAATCTACAAGTCATTTATAAATCGTTAAATGCACAATCTTTCCCCTTTGTTTTTAGTTACTGGATGTTACAACCTGTGTTCCCGTACATGTCACTGTAGATATGTGGAAAATGATTGCAACTCGGTGACTGGTTCTTGTAGGTCGGGTAGATGCCATCCACGATGGACAGGGAAAAGCTGCCAAATAGGTATATAATATATATCATTACTGCTTTATTCGTGTTTTTCATTTACTTCGATAGAGAGCTGCTAATTAGTTTACACATGCGTTCACATTGTTGCGTTCACATTAGGTTATTATTATTATTATTATTATTATTATTATCGTTGTTGTTGTTGTTGCCACACTGTTTCTTTACTGTAAGCTCACCATATTCCTTATATCTCATTCTGTATCGGTCTTTTCTATGAGAGCTCTGTTAGCATTTGATATTTACTATCAAACTATACAATGAAGACCCTTCAGGTCTAAACTATTTTATTCATTTCAATATTTATATAATTTTCTAATACTTCTTTCTCAATAATGGTAAAGAAAGAATTTTGTAAATTGGCGAAGACATGTCACAATTAAAGGTTACGAGACCATTGCTCTTCCACTGAGCCATCGCGCCTCACTAATGATAAGAAATTTGGCCCAGTCTTGGTAAAGTTACAAGCACTGTACACAGAAAGATGTATATGGGACTACGCGACCACGTGCGCGATATCTATTTGGTCCCAAAACGATATGAAATTTGGCCCAGTCTTGGTAAAGTTACAAGCACTGTACACAGAAAAATGCATATGGGACTATATACGCGATCACGATATCTATCCAGACCGGATCGATATGATGATTTACCAAATATATCAATTAGTAGGCGGTTTCCCGGCAAAATTTGTATCATCACGTATTAGTCAAAACATATTCTTTCACATGATTGGTAATGAGAGCTTCCATTTCATTTATTGAGAGAGGGGCGTTTCCAAAACTGGTCTTTACCTTTAAGAGTGGTCCCATACCTTGTTCGCTTGCATTCAAGCTTATCTGAGAAACTTCGTACTAGCTTCGGTGAGTTGTGAGAAACGTGAGATGAGAGCTCTTCTTTGGATTCCATTAATTCATGCATATCTATTAGTCTGAAAATCATCACAACTATAAACTAAAGCCAGAAGATTTTATGAGTTTACTGATTCTTTCCCCTATCTGTCTTCTTTGTGGTTAGACCGCTTTCAATCTGCACGTGAGAAGACAAACCCGGGTATTGCTATATTTTCCTGTGCAATCTCGTTCGATTCACCAACAAACGTTGAACCTGACTTTGTGAAAGCTACCACAGGGGACTTCTCAATGGACAACTGGGAAATGGTCAAAGATCCTCCACAAAACGCCTCTTCAACACTCCTCAATTTCACGTTCAACATCCAAGATTTTCCGGATGACATTCCTATTTACTGTTTCATCGGCGACCCTTTCAATAAATCGTCCGAGTTCGGCTATGTGAGGTTAGCGTCTGCTGCTTTTTATGGTGCGTATATTTAATCTAATGTATGAATAATATACATTTGGGTAATATAAATGACAATGTTAGGTACTGTCTGATATGCCTTTTGTCACAATTATATATGGATGGAATGCTGGAACAACATCAATTCAGCTTCATAAGACTCATCGTGAAGGGTTCGTCTTTTTACTTCACTCTTTAAGGTTGAAATATCTTATTAGAATATCGTGTAAATGCAAAACATTAGAGTACTTAATATAGTACTATAATCCTACCTTCTTTAGGCAATCCTATGCCCAATCTGATAATGTCATTTCCAATATTAAGGTCCTCTGTTGCTAATAATATAGGTAAAATATTTCTTATTATTGATCAAAATGCAGAAAACCATTTCACTCAAGAATGAGGGCGGATTTATATGTAACATAATTACTTTGCACTTCCGCTCAACAATGCAGTTTTATATCAAAATTTAAAAATTAAAGGATAATAGATTACATGTTATCAGACAGCTAATGAAATAACTTAATATCTATACATTCAACGATTTTAGCATAGGGTGGTCCCTTACATGGAAATTACCTTTTTTTAACTAAATCATAAATTTTTTAAAAAACGTTTTTTAGAGAAAAAAAAATGTATTAAAGCATTCAAAACTGAATTAGTATATATTCTTGACTCAATCCGTGTTCCTTAAATTAGTTTGCTTTGGAAGTTTATGAAATATCAGATATAAGAATTAGTATATATTCTTGAATCAATCCGTGTTCCCTAAATTAGTTTGCTTTGGAAATTTAGGAAATATCAGATATAAGATTTTGAGTGTGGTTTGGTGCGAAATCATTTGCTTTCTATATGAGGAACAGGGAAAGAAAAAGAAAGATCGCTAAAAATGGTCCTCCTTTTTCTTATCTACTATTTCCCCCTTTTCGCGTTTAATGTGAGGGAAGGGGGAGGGGTAGTTATGATCTTTAGAAATCGATTTGCTTTTTAAAAAAATCGCGCTTGTTAGTACAAAGTAACTTTTTTCAAAAGATATCATGTTTTTAGGTCTATAGTCTATACCTTTCAAAATTAATGACTGATTTGATGTACAACTTTGACCTTTTGATGGTATGTATGAACGAGCAATTTATTCAAACTGAATTGCTACAGCATTGACTCTGTCTTCTCCATATTTCCATTTTTGTGGGGTGGGGTAGTAAAAAAAGATATCCATGGAACAAGTAAAGCTACTTTAACATGGAACATTATCTCACTTTCCATCAGAGAATTAGCCTGTCTTGCCTCTTTCGAAAGATCCCTTAAAACATACTTCTTCCCTAAGAAAATTAATGCGATTTACCTATTTTTATTTTTCTAAGTCTAAGTATTTTATGTTTCCTCTTCACTATATGTATGCGCTTTTTGTTAACGCTATATGGTATTGTTTGCTTTTAGCGCTCCTACATGATCGATGTTATTATCATCATTATATTATCAGGTGGGCTGTATATACAGACCACCTTATGTTTTCGTTAGAATTGCCTTTATTATTATTCTTTATTTTTCTTATTTCTAATCACTTTTTTGTTAGCAAGATAACTTGAAAATGGCTAGATCAAATGCCTTGAAATTTGGCATACATATGTATAGGCATATGGAAAAATAAAAAAAAACGTTTTCTACCTTGACCTTGACTGATGACGTCATCTAGGCGCCATTTTGTGAAATTTTCTTAAAATCTACTCATGATCATATCTTCATAACGAAAAGTCGTTTCTCATTCATATTTATAATGATCAAGGTCAATATCTGTCCGGTCAATTTCAGGTCAATAATCACGCGCGTACGCGTACGTCCGCGCGTCAATGCGCGCGCAAAATTTCAAATGCTTTAAATCGTCTCAAATTCATTTTGCATACGTTTCAGGCCATTTTAAGCATTTTATAAAAATTGCGCACACGCGCATGCGCGCGCGTTTTCGCGCGTAACACCATTACACAACATAGAATCGCCATTTTTTTCTTTCATGATATTTCCCATATTTTTTCGAACAATTTGATACCATGTTTATCTCTTTATGACCATATATAACAAGATGAGCGTCCATTCAAGATAAATGTCCGTGCGCGCGAGCTCTTGTAATACATAGCATATATGGGCAAAAACATGCCTATACAAAATTCATTGTAACTCTTCAGAATGGATGGGAACTCCCAATTTTTTTCATATTTGGATAGATTATGAGTCGGAGATATGATTTCATGTCTCATTTGACCTTCAATTAACTCATGACGTCATCATAATGGCCTCCGAACTCAAAATTTCAATTTGCATATTATGACGTCAGCATATTTTTGGAAAATTGATTGTATCTCTGTAAATATTGATCGATTTTCTTCCAAATTTTGATATGTTCTAGCTGAGACAATGTTCTACAAATGCAGTAATCACGATTTTCATTTTGACAAAGGCATCATGGCGTTTTTGCGATTAAAGGAGGCATGTCAATTTTTCACATTTTGCGTGTATTCTCTATGGGACATGACTTTTTCAAAACTGGATTCTACATTCCGTCTTTCGCGAGCAATATCTCCGTCGTTTTACTTTTGTTTTTGCTGAGCTTCGAGTATGTTGTAGCTGAGACAATAAGCTATCACTAGTGTGCCCTTTATTTTTCGATCAGATGCCGGGATCATGCTCATATTTCACTTGCAAAGTGGGATTTGAGAATTCCATTTTCCGTTCACGTGTAATGTCTATGTGGATTATTTTGGTATAGTGGTCATAGCACTTGCCTCCCATTCCGGCGACCCACGTTCGATTCCTGCCATTTCCTGGTAGGTCAATTTTTTTTTTTTTGCCATTGTTTTAAATTTGATTTTATGATCTTCTTCGACTATTATAACATATTATCATATACAATCACAAACAATGTAATAAAATGCCTAATTTTGCGTGTTATATCTATGGGAGAAGAATGTCAATCGTTTGAGTACAACCCTATGGGAAATCTGATTCCTTGCCGTGTATTAAACCAATAGGGTTAATCTCTAAGTCTGTTGGAATATATCAAATCATCCCATTTTATGATGTTAGTCTCCTTCCCAGACGTTTATACTTTCCAGTTATTCAGCCCAGGTATATGCAATGTTTACTATGGGAAATCTGAGTCCTTGTCGTGTATTAAGTTTTTATTCATAGTTGGATAGAGTATGAGTCGGAGATATGATTTCTTATAAAAATTAAAAAAATCTAGAAAATGCATATTGACCTTGGAACTCAAAATACGAATTTGCATATTATGACGTCAGCATATTTATGGACAATTGATTGTATCTCTGTAAATATTCATCATTTTCTTCTTAATGTTGATATGTTGTAGCTAAGACAATCTTCTCCAAGATCAGTACACATTATTTTTCATTTTGATGACGTCATCATAGTGAAAATCTTGATTAAAGGTAACATGACAGAATTTTCTTAATTTGCGTGTTATGCCTATGGGAGAGGTGAATTTCGTTCAAATGTTGAATCTACATGACATTCATTGAGCACTATCTAGCTTATTTGTGCTCTATGTTCTCCCAAATTTTGTTATGTTATAGCTGAGACCATGGGCTATAGAAACTGTGCTTTTGGTTTTTTGATCAGATGTCGAGATAATTTCGAATTTTTCAATTGAAAGTTGTAGTTGCGACCATGCCAAGGCCGTTTTGCATGTAAAGTCTATGAGAAATATTTTTGTGTATTGGTTAAAGATACTATGTCCCTTTTGCAGCCAACATCAAATTCTGTAGAACTTTGCAGGAATTATGAATATGTCATGTATGTCCTATCTGTGAAATTTAAACGTTAGCAGTGTCCTAATATTCAAATTATGCAAGGAAACCCGTTTACTTGCTAGACTTCACTGTCAGACACTATTGAGTGACTGACTGATTTTTCTTCTTTGGTAATAACATACATAAAATGAGCTGTAAAGGGTACATGAGCATTTGTCTACATCAATAACCCACTTTTGTAATGGCCAAAATTAAACTGATTGAATCTTTGCGCAGCACAAAACGTACGACCATTCGGTACAATGGTCTGAAAATCAGACTATTACTTACTGGCTTATAGCTCTTAAGTCGATTCGACAACTAATAGTCGTTATTTTCCCACTTAAAGACATTTTCAAGCCCCCTTTTAGGGAAGTTCTAAATTAGTATTATCTTTCAAATGCCGTTGGAATTTAACCTTTTCATTTTTGGCCTGCAAATGGGACATAGTACAGTACCTTTAAAGCACTAGATATATCATTAATGATCAAGGCTACAAAGATGAAAATTGACATGTGGATAGACCATAATGGGAATAAGATAATGTAAAATCGTGATAATGCATGTTTCATTATGCTAAACATTAGCATACGTATCACTTATTTCGTCAAAGTGACGAATTAAAGTCTAGTTATATTTATTATCATTGGTGTTGTTGCTATAATAGTTAATATTGTAATTATTATCATTATTATTGTTATTGTTATTATTCTTATAATTATTTTTGTGCTTCTTCTCCTTTTCATAATTATCTTTTGCAATACGTCATGTGCCCAGGATTTATTGCTATAATGCATCCAAGATGTCTACCAAATCTTTCAATTCGTTGCTGAAATATTATCAAGAGAAAATAAGAAACATTAGAATACATATTTTAAATAAAGATAAAATATTAAGAAGAAATAAGTAGATACATGCAGTCATGACAATAGACAATATGTCATAAATTATTGTCTTTAAGCTAACCCTTATTTGAATCTGGCTCGAGTTTTACTTGGTTATTTGGAACTGGATGATTAACATGGACAAAATGAGATTGTTTACAATTTGATGAATTAAAAAAAGTTGTATAATTTCAAATGACTACTTTCTGTTTTCTATGGCCCTCTGGTATAATAGTTTGTCTGGTTGCCATAAGTTGGGTGATGGACGTGAGCGCTGGGCTGTTGTAATGAATACGAATCAAGAAATATCGGACTTTTCTAGGGAATATTATGATTTTCAACAACATGAAGCAAATAGTAAGCATTCAAAAACTTCAGATGCCTGTTTGATTATGATTAAAATTTGAGTCATTTCAAGTAACAAATAAGACCGTTGTCATGAAAACGGAATGTCAAAGATGTTATTTTTTAACCACGTCCCTCCAAAAAAATGAAAATAAATGAACCTAATCAATACAAGGAAACATTAGAATATATATTTTAAAAAATAATAGGAAAAGAACTAGGTAGAGAATACAATCATGACAATAGACAGCGGTAATAAATTAATGTCATTAAGTTTACCCTTATTTGCATCTGGCTCGAGTTTTGCTTGGTTATTTGGTACTAGTGGAGGATTAACATGGACAAAATGTTTACATGATCGCATTATCTCTTATTCATTCTAGTTCCAATGTTTTCTGACTGTTTTCAAGACAATATCATGTTTGTCGATCATAGTTCTATGTAGCTTGATGTCTCATGTTATTTCTTAATAGGGAAAAGCAAACTAAGTAACTATTGTTGAATTTTAGCGACAGTCGTTCGCCATTGCTACTCTTTAATGCTGCTATGACGTGCAGTGACAAATTGAAATTTCAGGACTCATGAAAATTCGTTGAACAGTTGATTGCGCTTGGTTGAGCCCACTGTTTGCAGGAATTAGCTGAGAGAGATAGACGTGAACATTCTCACCATTAACGGCGGAATATTTTTTTTCTTCACCGCCTTTACAACGCTATTTGAATGGGAAAAAATATAATGTTAGGCTCCATTGGGGAAGTTTACATTGTTGTTAAGAAATTTAAGTTGATTCCTCTCGGTTCATTCTATTGTTCGGACTATTAAGCTGAGAGAGATAGAAGTTGACATTCTCATGACTCATGACTAACGACCTTGCATTATTATTCTTATTTGTTCATCGTCTGTACAATGCTATTTGAACAATATTTGAATATGAATGATCATGAGCACCGGGTTTAATAATTTAACGAAACATGAATTTGAACCCGGGCTATGCTCTCTATCTCTCTCTCTTATTTGTCATTGCATTCCCTATCCCTCGTTTACTTCCTTCTTACCACGGAGTATGTAATGTGTATGTGTATGCCTCAATCATAGAGAATATAATCACTAATATCGCTGAAATGATTATTCTTCTCCTTCCCTTCTTCATCATCTCCCATTTCCTTGTAGTAGTAGTTGTAGTAGTAATATCAGCAGTATCATAATAATCATTATTATTATCATTATTATATTTATTATCATTGGTATTGTTGCTATAATAGTTAATATTGTAATTATTATCATTATTATTGTTGTTATTGTTATTATTCTTATAATTATTTTTGTGCTTCTTTTCCTTTTCATAATTATCTTTTGCAATACGTCATGTGCCCAGGATTTATTGCTATAATGCATCAAGATGTCTACCAAATCTTTCAATTCGTTGCTGAAATATTATCAAGAGAAAATAAGAAACATTAGAATACATATTAAGATAAAATATATAGAAGAAATAAGTAGGTAAGTAGTTCATAAAGTCTTTGACACTTAATCTAGACAAAGTGCATATTTTCTCAAAACTTTAATCATCAATTCCCTCATAATGAAAATCAAACCACAGTTAATCTTACTAACTGTGTATTTAGGCATCAGTAAAAATTAGTGTACTAAATCAATATGATTAGGGTTTATTTTTCTTCAATTTTCTGAACATTGGTCAGTGTAACAAAATTATCAGTGTATGAAAATACGCTATAATTTTGTTTAATAAATTTATTCGTATTACTGTTAGGTTGTTCGCTCGTTTTATTCTGTACAACGCAAGTGAACGACAATGTTTGGAAAGGTTGTACTCAATTTTTTCAAGTCATAGTAATCGACGTCTTGACAAGAGACTATCTTCGTCATGCAGAAAACCGACTGTAATAGCGTTGGTCAATTCCTTCGTTCGAAGTTTGTTTTCACCTTAAATTCTCCATTTTATTCATATATTAAGCAAGTTTAGCAAAATTCTTTACAGATATCATAAAAATCATAATTTGGTAATATTTACCTCTCAGCCAGCGCGTGACCTTGTCTGTCCATTAGGGGGAATTTGCGGTTTTGAGGCATAGTTGTTTGCCCAGACCCTTAATAGACACATCACATAGAGGCATGC
>CP137685.1:5605017-5797517 GCA_037976565.1 Mesocentrotus franciscanus
CCGAACCATGTTGTTCACAGTACGGATACTTATCCATTAGACCACAATACCTCTACAATCTCTTTCAAGCCTCTGTACTTACCAGAACATGTTGGGACCGTAATTGGGGACCATTGACCTGTTCCAATACAAACCGCCATGCCTGGTCCGTCAAGGAACAGACCATCGTCGCAAGAATACACAATCTCATCGTACAAGGAGTTGTGATTTACTGGGCTTACTTGCCGTTCCCGGGAGCAGTGGGGAAGGGACAACTTGATTCTATTTCAGAGAGAAAGAGATAGAGAGTGAGGGGTGGGGCAGAGACAGAGAGGGAGAGAGGATAAGAGAGATAGAGATAGAGAGGGAGAGAGGATAAGAGAGAGAGAGACAAAAAAGACGTAATGTTCAAGATATTAAACATGTTATATTATTAACCATAGTCATAAAAAGGTACCAGGTAAAAATGTCAGAGGAAAAAATGTCAGAGGAAAAAATGTCGGAGGTAAAAATGTCGGAGGAAAAATGTCAGAGGAAAAAATGTCGGAGGTAAAATGTCGGAGGTAAAAATGTCGGAGGTAAAATGTCGGAGGTAAAAATGTTAGAGGTAAAATTGTCAGATGAAAAATGTCAGAGGAAAAAATGTCAGAGGTAAAATGTCAGATGTAAAATTGTCAGATGAAAAATGTCAGAGGAAAAATGTCAGAGGTAAAATGTCAGAGGTAAAATGTCTGAGGTAAAATGTCAGAGGAAAAAATGTCGGAGGTAAAAATGTCGGAGGTAAAAATGTCGGAGGTAAAATGTTAGAGGTAAAATTGTCAGATGAAAAAATGTCAGAGGAAAATGTCAGAGGTAAAAATGTGAGAGGTAAAAATGTGAGAGGAAAAAAAATGTCAGGTACAAAAAAAATGTGGGGTAAAAATCGGTGCCGTCATAATATCTCAGCACTTAATCACACAAAATGTCGAGACGTAAGCTACTGGGCTAGTCTATTATATTTTATAAATGACTGTGTATTGTACTTCGTACATGTCCTGAGGATAATACAATGTTAAAATAAATTTGAAACTTATAGTTTGTGATCAGGTTTGCATATATGAATTTCTATCATTTTTCGATATTTCAAATTGGTTGATGTTTTAATCTTTATTTGGTTTTGAGGAAGTAGGCCTAAGTACATAGAATATTAAGATTGAATGAGATAAAACAGGGAATCAGTTATAAAGATCGCAAAGAAATTCCACAAATTTAGTTATTAGACCCATCTTCATGTCCACCCAGCAAAGACTGTTATGACAAGAAAACATTAAGAAAAAGACACGGATGCTTTGTCCCCCTCATCAATACTTTATTACAAAAGTTTAACAAACAATATCAAAGCTTCGCTTGAAGAATGTCAGATGGTAGGCCTACAAGTAGTAAACGTTGAGATATATCTACCCAGGTATTTTGTCATGTGCTTTCGACTTTTATTAATGCAGTACATTTCGAAAGGCAGAAATTATTGTATTTGTTGGGTTAAACATAACACTGTAACTTTATATACAAACATCATGTTTGTGATTAAGAAACGTGGGAGAAATACAATTTAAGTCCTCAATTTCAACTGTTTTTTATGCCAAATTCATGATGCATTTTGTTTAATGTGTAGACTTGTACGAATATGTACCTGCTGGAAACTGTCGTATACAGTGTATGCCAGCACACCTTTATAAATCCTGCACCAAATATCCTCCAAACAATATTATCACGTATACAAGCAGTCTCATGATGCTATAAATGTGTACAGTAAAACTATATTTATGATATGTTACTCATGAATAAATATTTGTCAATTTCAGAGTTTGATCTCTGACAGCAAATAATTATAGAACGATGTAGCTTGAACAGAACCTCTGCAAAGCGCGCGCTTATCTGGAATGTGATGGTGCGGTTATCATTTGATGTAACATGGGCGGCTTTCTGCTTTGTATCAGAGTATCAAAGCTGCTTATTGATGTTCTCCCAGACTATTTATACCGCAATAGTGATCGACAATCAACTCTTTGCAAAGCGCGCGCTTCTCTGGAATGTGATGATGCGGTTTGCATTAGATGTAACATGGGCGGCTTTCTGCTTTGTATCAAAGTATCAAAGTATCAAGCCCACAAGAAAGTGGAATTGTTGGAAATATGCATTTGTAGGAAATTACATTTTATAATTGTCATTGCCACGCTGTTAAAATGTCCATCAATCTTCTGAAGAGACGGGAAGTGGGGAGGGGGCGGAGGACTCACAGTGTGATATCTTATCCTCTTTTTTTTGGGGGGGGGCTGTGTCGACTTTTCTTTTTATTTAATGATTACACCATCGAGCCACAACTCGGCCTATAATTCATGGCCAAACTTCTCGATTTTAGACATTCTTTTTCCAGAAGTTTGCTCAGTGTACCAGTATCACTTGCTTAGACAAAGGCATATGAGGGGAGGCAGCCGGGTCACTATGCCCCCAAAGAAGGATACATCCCCCGTCTCCGCTCTGCAATAATCGGGCAAAAAGTCACCATTTCGGGCAGAAAGGTAAATAAAAGTTAAAGAAAGAAGAAAATAAAGCAGCGCTGAAATTAATAACTGCAGAGAATCCATCGTTATATCTTTTCGATAAACCTAATATACAACCATTTCCAATATTCAACCTGTAACATGCTTTTGTTTTTATATTTTTTCCTCTGACATTTTTACCTCTGACATTTTTACCTCTGACATTTTTACCTCTGACATTTTTACCTCTGACTTTTTTACCTCTGACATTTTTACCTCTGACTTTTTTCCTCTGACATTTTTACCTCTGACATTTTTTCCTCTGAAATTATTACCTCTGACATTTTTACACCGAGCCATAAAAAAACGTACAAACAATCATACAAAATACAGTATAGAATATGGAAAGAACCAGTAGAAAAGCAAATGCTTGTGAGGAAGGCCCTTACAGATAGGAGGTGGGGAAAATAATCAGTAAATATTAAGTAAATACAGAGTCAAATTGTATAAACTAAATTCCAAAACAAACACAAACACAAAATATTTTACAGGCAAACACACACATAGAGAGTCGAATGTACTAATCCTAAATAACCACACAATTCGATGAATTGTTCATTAAATAACTACGACAAAGCTTTATCTGATTTGTTCATTTTTGTTTTAATTCTAAAGTTCTATTACCAGCATACGACAATGAGTTCAGAGACAATGTCAATTTTACTTTAGATAAATGAAACTGATGTCTTTGACGAGTTGCATATAAATGGATATTTGATTTTAGAATAAGAATTACCCAATTTTTATGGAAGCAATTTGAATTGACGGAAAACATAAACATCAGTGTATTAAGAGGAACTGAATCATGTACATGTATTTTTGAATGTTGGGTGACTGGAAAATTGGAGTACTTGGCGAATAAATATTGGATTTAATTATAATTCTAACTGACTTTTTTCTGAAGTATATGCCATTGTTTAATATTAGATTTGCTAGTATTTCCTCAAACATCACTGCAATAATTTAAATGTGGAAGATTAAGAGTATTACATATCAATTTCAGTACGTCACTGGGCATATGAACTTAAATTCACATAGTACACCCACACTTCTTGCTACAGATTTTGAATATAACAGCAATATGATCATTCCAGTCAATATCATTCATTGATTGTTACACCTAGGAATGTGAAATTATCTACTTTACGTACCATTATATAATCAAAAAAACATTTTACGTAAATTCGAGGGTACCCTTCTCTTCCTTGTTCTAAAAATGACATCCTTTTTGGGGGTAAAGATTTAGCGAAAACTTATTTACTTTAAATTATAAAGAAACATTGCAAATTTCATTGATTACCGAGAAGACAAGGGTTTGTAGATTCGTATTGCTCATGGTAGCTACGGTATCATCGGCAAACAAAGAAAAGTTGTAAGAGATCAGAATAATTTACAATATCATTTATATAAAGGAAGAGTAATACATATACACGAATATACACATTACACTTGCATTACTTTTCCTTTGTTTTTCTTAGTCAGAGGGGGCGGAGATATAAGTACTGTGTATAGGACTATATGAATAAATTTTATTCTCAATAGGCCTGAATATTTTTCAAATCAATGCGCCGAAGAAAACACAGGAAGGGTGCTTAATATTGAACTGGCAAAGATACTTTGGAGATCCTGGTACGTCAGAGTAGCTCCAAAACTGTCACATATAAGTTTTAGTGTGGTATGTAATATTTGTCATTGTACTTTGGTTAGATAACGGAGCGCGCATGACGCTCGCCGTAACAATTCCGAGAACGTCATAAGGACGCTGTGAGCGCGTAATTAATCGATGAGGAGGCGAGTATGGCAAGGGAGAAGTAAGGGGATGCTTCCTAAAAGTTTGGAGATTAGTGTAGAGTAAGATACCTTGGACACCGTGAGAACTCTTCATAGATTGATACACAGTAACAATAGCTTTAAAAATAGCCATTGCACGATGATGATAATCCATAGAACATGAACTTTATGATGGCAATACTTTCAAGAAATCAACTCAAAGGCAATTTCGATACCCCGATTTTCATGATTGTATCCAATAGATATCATGTTTGAATAACGTAAAATGCCATTGTAATGCTTTCAATAGGTGACGGAAAATGCTACTGAAATTGCGTAAGGTTTTTTTCTCGAAAGTCTTTGCGATAGCGTTAGAGGTTAAAGGAAATATAATGCCGTAAATGTATTTGTATCTTTACCCTCGCATGTTGGTAATAATGTGTTTCCCAATATCCAATTGCATCTGAAATGCACGCTCCAATTACCGTTATCCCAAATAGATATCCACTACAGGTGACGTTCACATTTGACCCTCCATCATAGCATTCCTCCTCCGGAGAGAAACTCGGTGTCCCATCACCGAAGATAAAAGGTGGTGAGCAGAGGGGACCTATTAATGGTGAAATAAAACAACGAATAGGTACACAAATAATATAAATGAAAGTTTCAAAGTCAGTAAAGAGTTTTAGTGTTCAGTCTAAAAACAATAATAATGACAATAATGCTGTATTGATAAGGATGATGATGTTGATGATTTGGTAATAGCAATGATAATAATAATAATGGCAATAATAATAATAATAATAATAATACAAATAATAATAATAATAATAATAATACAAATAATAATAATAATAATAATAATAATAATAATAATAATAATAATAATAATAATTATAATAATAACACTTAATAAAAACAAACATATTAATAATAACATAGGTTTTCCCGGCCAATTTCGCATCTATCTCAGTCCAATTGATAACACGTTCATTCACTTTAGCGCAATACCAATGTCGGCCGAGAGTGTCATTCAAAAACCACTTCAGTCATTCAATTTAGATTATTGTAGATGGGATTTTGCAGTTTTATCATTCAATTCATTCCATTTAGCGCGTGTGCCAAGTTCATTCAAATTCGTCGGCAATTTATGAAAGGTAAACTAGGGCATTCAAATTCGCAGTTAATTTCATAACATATTCATTCGAATTAACAGGGATATATTTTATGTAGACTCACAGCTTTGCTGGGTTCACTTTTCATAATAGCTTCATTAAGAAGGTCATGATGATGCCTCGAATCCCCAAAAACATATATATATATATATATTATTATTTATTTTATTTTTGTATTTTTTTTGAGGGGGGGGGAGGAGATGGTGTGCTCATTGGGCGTCATTCGAGGGTGGAAATGTATCCATATTAATTTAAGGGGTGCACGACGATGTATAAATTGTTAAACCATCGTGCACTTTCTTCTTCATGTAGAAATTATGAGTTTCCTATATATTATAAACATTTTCATGTCGCTCAATAAAATCAGAGGGTACTTTTTTTCTTTATAAACTTATTCAAATAGCAATGAAAGAAACTTTATCCAATAAAGTTTTGTCTTCTGTGTGACTCTCCGCGATGACACACACACACACACACACAAAATAAATAGCCTTAAATTATAATACATGTCATAACCTATATCCAAATTCATATAATCATTTTCATATACGTTTAAAAGTCGAAGCATATTTGAACAAATTCATACTTTATTCATTACATATACGGTTATTTTCAAAACACACTTTGGAATTTAAATAGAGGGAATCATTAAAAATAAATTACTAATTTGAATGTACGAAAGGCATTATTACGTGATCACGTTATCATGTCATGCATAAAAGTGTAAACGTAAAAACGTGCGTAAAACATGAATTTGAATGAGAAACATGCTAATTCGATTGACTAAAAAGCGAATTCGAATGATTATGGAATAAATAGGCAGGGTTAAATTGAGCTAAAAATGATTTTTTTTCAATTCAATTCAATTTCGGTTTTATCAAAAATATACCAAATAAAAAGTCCGAAGACTAACAATACCTGGTTCACATTGTATCATATAAAAATGCATTAAAACAGTGGATTTAAAAATTCAGTAATAAGTTACAGTAGGAAAAACATCACACACAAAAAAACGATTGTAAGTTATAAAATGGTATATTAATATAATGCTACACTATAATGATATCGATTAAAATTGATATTTGATATTTGAATGCATGCAAAATGAAATGGATTTGCAAAGTTGCGAAATTGGTCGGAAAACCTATAATAATAATATCAATAACAACAACAACAATAACAATAATAATAGTAATAACAATCATCATCATCATCATCATCAAAATAAAATTAATATATCAGTCAATCAATAGTTTGAAACGGCTCGGTGTAAAAATGTCAGAGGTAAAAATGTCAGAGGTAATAATGTCAGAGGTAAAAATGTCCGAGGTAAAAATGTCAGAGGAAAAAAAGTCAGAGGTAAAAATGTCAGAGGAAAAAATGTCAGAGGAAAAAATGTCAGAGGTAAAAATGTCAGAGGTAAAAATATCAGAGGTAATAATGTCAGAGGTAAAAATGTCAGAGGAAAAATAGTCAGAGGTAAAAATGTCAGAGAAAAAAATGTCAGAGGTAAAAATGTCAGAGGTAAAAATGTCAGAGGTAAAAATGTCAGAGGTAAAAATGTCAGAGGTAAAAATGTCAGAGGAAAAAATGTCAGAGGTAAAAATGTCAGAGGTAAAAATGTCAGAGGTAATAATATAAAAACAAAAGCTGTTACAGGTTGAATATTGGTAATGGTTGTATATTAGGCTTATCGAAAAGATACAACGAAGGATTCTCTGCAGTCATTAATTTCAGCGCTGCTTTATTTTCTTATCATATATATCATAAATCATAATATAGTTTTACTGTACACATTTATAGCATCATGAGACTGCTTGTATACATGATAATATTGTTTGAAGGATATTTGGTGCAGGATTTATAAAAGGTGTGCTGGCATACACTGTATACGACAGTTTCCAGCAGGTACATATTCGTACAAGTCTACACATTAAACAAAATGCATCATGAATATGGCAGGAAAAAACAGTTGAAATTGAGGGACTTAAATTGTATTTCTCCCACGTTTCTTAATCACAAACATGATGTTTTTATATAAAGTTACACAGTGTTATGTTTAACCCAACAAATACAATAATTTCTGCCTTTCGAAACGTACTGCATTAATAAAAGTCGAAAGCACATGACAAAATACCTGGGTAGATATGTCTCAACGTTTACTACTTGTAGGCCTACTATCTGACATTCTTCAAGCGAAGCTTTGATATTGTTTGTTAAACTTTTGTAATAAAGTATTAATGAGGGGGACAAAATATCCGTGTCTTTTTCTTAATGTTTTCTTGTCATAACAGTCTATGCTGGGATGGACATGAACATGGGTCTAATTACTGAATTTTTGGAATTTCTGTGCGATCTTTATAACTGATTCCTAGTTTTATCTCATTCAATCTAAATATTCTATGTACTTTGGCCTACTTTCTCAAAACCAAATAAACATTAAAACATCAACCAATTTAAAAAATCGAAACATGATAGAAACTCATATAGGCCTATGCAAACCTGATCACAAAATATAAGTTTCAAATTTATTTTCCACATTGTACTTCGTACATGTCCTGAGGATAATACAATGCACAGTCATTTATAAAATATAATAGACTAGCCCAGTAGCTTACGTCTCGACATTTTGTGTGATTAAGTGCTGAGATATTATGACGGCATCGATTTTTACCCCACATTTTTTTTTGTACCTCTGACATTTTTACCTCCGACATTTTTTTCTTCTACATTTTTTCCTCTGACATTTTTACCTCTGACATTTTTACCTCTGACATTTTTACCTCAGACATTTTTCCTCTGACATTTTTTCCTCTGACATTTTTTCCTCTGACACTTTTCCTCTGACATTTTTACCTCTGACATTTTTACCTCTGACATTTTTTCCTCTGACATTTTTACCTCTGACATTTTTACCTCTGACATTTTTTTCTCTGACATTTTTACCTCTGACATTTTTACCTCTGACATTTTTACCTCTGACATTTTTACCTGGCACCGTTTAAAACATACCCGCATTAGAATTGACACATTAAATGAAACTTACCGCATTGTCCTGTAACCCCAACAAATAATTTGCCTGTGGCGATTAAAAGAAACAGAGAGAAAGATTTAAGTAGTCGTGTAGAGAAAATTGTTAAGAGATATGAAAATCCTGTCTTCCTGTACACTACACCTTTTAAGAGTTACAAGTATAAGACATGCTGGTCTCATTCTCACGTCATTCTTTTCCGGACCGATGGTGCCGGGCTGCGGTTCGCAGCACGGGACAAATTTGTGTGACGGGCGGGACTATACGCAATGATATTGAATGATATTGAATGATAGTGTCATTCTGTTCAAAGAAATTGTCATGATATTATTATTATATGTTCGTTTTTTTCTGCACAGTATCTTAAAGTCAATTTTAATTCAAAACATTTAACAAAAGCAGGAACACATAATCGCGATATAGTGCCTTACCGTCTGTTATACTATGTGACAAAAAGAGGTATTGGAATTTCTATAGGGATCTCTAAATAACAAAGGCATTACTTGCATATAAATAAAATATTACAAACTTAAAATCAAAACGGGCCTGATATACCCTCAAGAATGATAATAATTATAGTTATTGACGTACGAGGAGGTCGCTGAGGATTGCCCCTCCCCCTCCCAGTATACTTAAATTACAGCAACCGTCATCTGGTAGTCTGGTAGTGAGTTTGTCTCTTTGGAATAGTTACATCATAATTATATTTCAATAACAAAATCAAGCCACCAAGCTCTACACTAACTAAATAATTTCACTGTTTTTGAAAGAATCACTCAGATTGCGTCTCACTTCTTTCTGCCGTTCACAATTTATTTATTTATTATTTTTTTTTTTTTTGGGGGCGGGGTGAAATAGGTTATGGGGCAAAACGGTAGCAACCCTTGTCGATATCTTGCCCATCATGCCTATTACTGTTGTTGCCTATGGGCATTGTGATAAACATTGTGTACTAGTATGTAACAGTTTCAACATCTAAGTACAGAAAATATTTATATTTATATCTATTTTCTACAATTGGTGAGCATATTTCCATGCCGTCAGTAAATATGGCAATTCCTTGGTGATATGCGAATTATGAGTGCACGTTTTCCAGTAATTATGTTTCCTATGCAGACAATACCAAACGACTTTGTATTCCATCTTTGCCTTTATTTTTTTGGTCTATATAAATTGAAAACTTATTGCATTTTATACCTCACATACACGCAATACCGCCGCTTTCTATGTCCTGGCTCAAAGATTTATGAATCATAAAGGCATCAACATTTTCTTGATAAAAGCGCTTCATGTGCCTCGCAAAATTGATCTCCCTGTGCCACATTTATGTGTTTCTTTTGGATAGTTATACCAAACATTTCAAGACAATGTGAATATTTTCCTTATGTTAAACTAATCGGTGTTAAAATGGTTGTCATGTAGCTAATTAATACGGTAATTTAGTAAAAGCTTTGTGCTGCAAAAGTGCAATTCTGCAATTAGTTCGTGCCATATCTGCACGTGTGACAAACGAGCCAAACGAGCCAGTTAGCACTACTGGCAAATGAGAGGTTGAATCATAGAAATTTATCAGAAACCCCCACTCACGAATTTACAAGTGCTGTAATTAATTGTAAATTTATATGCAACTGATCATTAACTAATTACTTGACACAAAACGATAGATGGCATTCGATACTTTGTTTATTTGAAGAAAAAGAAAAAATTATATACTTTGCTAGCGTCATGCTCCATTAATGTACCATTGGTTTCAAGCAAATATCATGCATATAGTAAAGCAATGCCTTATATACTGACATGTACCCAACCTACACAATCATTTTTTTTAACATTACTCCCTTAGTACTTAACATCACAAAGGCGTGGGCTTCGAGGATATAATATTCATCACCCTCATGTTACAAAAGTTAAGTATTTGGTTCAGAGGTAGCCTTTGGATAACCGGCATTTCTATACAAAATAAATGTAAGCCTACATAGTATCAAATACAGTGTTGATGAGTTCGCAGAGAATATGCAGGGGGGAATAGAAAAAACAATACCTGAAAGAAGGACTGAAATCAAGACGATCGTAATCGGACTGAGTTTCGAACCAAGGACACTCATGTTTAGGATCTCCCTGGCTTCCCTCTGTACCAGACGATCTCCGCTAGTCCACCATTTCATCATCGATCAGGCCGCACATTTGATTTGCTTGCCGAATGCGCTTGTAATGAGATGTAGGTGGCTCTCATAAGAGCTCCTTCGAGAATGATTCATGTTACTTTGCAACTAACTTCTTTAGTCTTTGACCCGAAACACCCATCTTGGTTGTTTATTAACTAGGGATTAGCACGTCATGTTCATTTAAGAACTCATTATTACATAGATAGGAGCTGGATTGTTCTCAATAGCAATACGCAAAGAGATCTGGTTTTGAATAGACTCTAAACTTGGCCATGAGAATATTATTTGTCTGCGTTACGATTGTATAGCAGGCAAATGTTGTTTGTATCGTTAATGAATGCATACTTATGTTGGGTTCGGGGCCGTTGCCCCGGTGGAATGTAATTTGCATAGGCAGCTCGTACAGGTGTGCGAGCTTCTTACCACGGAGACCAGGGCGTGGCATCAATAAGTGTGTAATTGAATAATTCTAGCTTGAACTTTCAACGAGACAACTTTTACATGACTGTGTTTTATTAAGGTTTTCCAGAGTTTTTTTCTCGTTGAGTTTTACCTCTGGTTTTTTACCCTGGACCATGGTCGGTCCGGTTTCCTGAAGGAAACGAGGAGAAATGTTTGTTAAACATTCATACTGAATAAACGGCCGGCTCCCAGTAGTCGTTGTCAGGCTATGCCACAATAACTGAAGTGTATTATTGTGTTATTTGTTTGTATTGGGAGTCAAGAGGGAAGAGAGAAGAAATAACATGTGAAGTTATAGGACAGACAGGTCTATTTCGTTTTTTGAGTGTCTTGACTTCCTCAATTTGTTTCTTCTCCTTATTATATCTCTCCTATATCTCTTCTCCTTCTTCTTCTTCTTCTTTTTCTTCTTTTTCTTCCTCCTCTTCTTCGTCGTCTTCTTCACTTCTTTTTATTCTCCCTCTTTTTCTTCTTCTCGTCCTCCTGCTCCTCCTGTTTTTCTTCTTCTATTTTTCTTCCTTCTCCTCCTTCTTTGATTTCTTCTTCTTATACTTCTTCTTCTTCTCCTTCTTCTATTCTTCCTCCTACTTTGTTTTCTTCGCCTTCTTGTTCTTCTTGTTCTTCTTGTTCTTGTTCTTGTTCTTGTTCTTCTTGTTCTCCTTCTTCTCCTTCTTCCTCTAATTCTACTATTAGTTCTTCTTCTTTCTCCCCTCCTTCCTTTTCTCCTCCTTCTTCTTCCCCTTCTTGTTCTTCTTCATGTTCCTCCGTTTAACAATAAAGATAAAAATTACCCTAGAACTACTATTTTGGAGATAGATCCATCAAAAAGGTGTATTAATCAGGTCAAGATATGGTTTGACCCCAAAAAATTGCAACAAAAGGTTTTTCAACGGTTTCTTGTAGTATTCGACCTCAGGAATAACATACTAAAAGTATACCAAAATCGAAGGTTCGGAAAGCTGTTATTTTCAAGATGGCGTCCAAGATGGCCGCCGATACCTGAAAATGGCCATAAATCACTTATTTTCCATCATAGAGACACAATTTTGGTGTCTATCCCATGGTTTGGGGGGTCAGAGAATCCATTGAGACAAGTAAGAATGGTGTGTGATGGTCTAGGAAACCCCCAAATCCAAGATGGCGTCTAAAATGGCCGCCATAACATAAAAATGGCCATAAGTCACCTATTATCCATGCGAGAGACATAATTGGGGTGATAATGCTATGGTTTTCGGGGTCATAGAATCCACTAGGATAAGTAAAAATGTTAAGCAGTGGTTCAGGAAGCCACAAAATCCAATATGGCGTCCAAAGGGCCACAACACCACTAAGATTTCTCAATAGAGGGCGCACTATATGAACAGGAAATGAAATTATAATGTTTCTCTCTCACCCTTATGGTGTCACCGACCCCCACCACCAGAAAAGGGGTCAATTCAACTATTGACAGGTCATTGTCAACACTGGGGGAGGGGGGGGGGTGACAAAGACAAAGTAAAAACTTAATAATAATATCTAGACACACATTTATAATACCCACCATACAATAAAACCACCTCTTTGGAGTTGGTTCAACTCGAAAACGGGCCGATCTTTAATGACTCATGGAAGAGAGGAGATCCACTCATTATGTATTACTAGTACTAACACAATGAGCCTATGAGGATTGTATAAAACTAGTGAAGTGTTAGGCCTTGAATTGGATGAAATGCGACAGTAGCTGTTATGATTCTTAGACAAAGCAATAATCTTCCATTCTTATCGAAAGTTTTAAATAAATTTCAGCCAATGCTTACATTATAAGACATAAAGCACGGAGGCTCTCAATGTTATACAAAATTGGATTTTTGTATAAATTCTTAAAAGTTACGATTAATTCGGGTTGATTATAAATATAGAAATGTAAAAGAAGGAATTGTTTGATCAATGGATGAGCGATGGTAATTATTCGTATTTGTTTAACTGATTTCTTCTTTTCTTTCTTTTTTTGGTTTTCCCCTTTTCATATCAGTCCCATCCCCTTACTCCCAAACTGATATATGGAGTGGTTTTATCTTTAAGCTGCGTCTTTCTTTTCAATATACCCGCACTAGAAATAGAAAGGTCGAGAAGTTTAATGACGCGAACAGAATACAATATCAATATTTAAAAACCCATTGGTACCACTAGGGAGCTAAATATTGTATAACCGTGTTTGTATTTTCCAGATAAGAACACAGAAGATGGAAACAATGCTTATTTGTCATGCTGTTTCTCCTTTTCTTTTCAAAATTTACATAACTCTTTTATGTGCAGCTAACAAAACTATTTTGCCCACAATGATAAGTATATAAACGGCCCGCATGTTTGATTTTTTTTTTCTTCATTTATATTTTTATCAATCACGAGTATTGTTGAGTGCCGACACGCAGTGAGACGGCGCTATTTAGCTTTAAAAGATAGAGTCACTCGATATCACAGCCCAGTCCTATAGTTTTGAATAGGAAAAAACAAAAAACAAAAAACACATGAGCGTGATCATAAGCTCTCAATTTTATTTAGAAAAGAAATCAAATATCGTGTTGAAATCCCATTGGAAATAATCATGTAAACAATTAAAATTTTTATCAATTTTATTTGATTTTCCCTTCGGGACTTGCATGCACTATTAGAATAAACGAGAATTTAAATCGTCACTGAAGACGAATTAGGTGGTCTGTCATGAATTTGATGGCGGTGAATGACCTTTTGACATGTTTATAACCATTTTAAAAAATGGACACTCCAGGAATCGAACCTGCAACTTTGAGCACCGCAGGCAAGTGCGTTATCCAATAGTCCAAAATATCCCCATTGCCTTTACATGCAAATCTTAGAAAGGCATAACACGCAAATTAAGAAAATTCTGACATGTCGCCTTTAATCGCAATTTAAAACTATGATGACGCCATCAAAATGAAATATAATGAAAACTGATCTTGTAGTAAATTGTCTCAGCTACAACATATCAAAAATTGGGAGAAAGACAATCAATATTTACAGAGATACACTCAATTTTCCATAAATATGCTGACGTCATAAAAAGTTTACTGGCCAAATGAGACATGAAATCATATTTCCGACTCTTACTCTTTCCAAATATGAAACAAATGGGGTTCCTGAGCATCCCAAAGAGCCATAATGGATATTGTATAGGCATGTTTTTGCCCATATATGCTATGTATTACCAGTAAGATGACTGGTATTACAAGAGCTCGCGCGCACGGACATTTATCTTGAACGGACGCTCATTCCGTTATTAATAGGCATAGAGATGAACATGGTATTAAATTGTTTGGAAAAATATGGAAAATATCATGAAAGAAAAACGAATGGAGATTCTATGTTGCGTACGGCCATGTCAGTGGACCATGACGAACGAAAACGCGCGCGCATGCGCGTGTGCGCGATTTTTTTGACAAATGCTCGAAATGGCCTGAAACGTACGGAAAATGAATTTGAGACGATTTGGAGCATTTTTAAATTTGCGCGCGGACGTACGCGCAAGCGCGCGTTTATTGACCTGAGATTAACCGGACGGATATTGACCTTGATCATGCTAAATATGAATAAGAAAGGACTTTCCGTTATGAACATATGATCATGAGTTCATTTTCACAAAATTGCGCCTGGAAGACGTCATGAAGACCAGACGACCTTGAAAATGTTGCTGTCACGTTTTATGACAATAACCTATAACTGTGCTAGAAGGAAATTGGCTGAACCGATTTTGAGTAATCGTCTACCAAAAAAAAAAATAGGATTTGGGCATTTGGCCAAGAGAGATAAATATTTCTGGTTTGGGGCATTTTGTCATATGGGATAACAATGTCCGGATTTGGTCAAAAGGGGATAAAAGTTTCCGGTTTTCATGACATGGCATTGCTACTGGATTACACAAGTGGAATCAATTGTATATGTATCGTTCATATGTATTTCATTATTTGTACTTATTTATTTATATTCGTAATAATAAATTTTTCAATTTTTCTCTGCATATATTATTTTGTTACATTTCTTTCATTCAATTGTGGTTGTGATTGTACTATATGATACTGACAGATGAATCAATTAATAAGTGAGAATGATTATGTACAGTATAAATAGAAACATAGAGAGAGAATTAGAGAGAATTAGCGCTTGGAATGAATTGAAAATGGGCATTTAGTAATTAATTGATAAAAGTTTCTTAAATGAATTATGTTAGATGCAAAATATTGTCAGAGACACATAGTTTTTCCGAAGCACACTTGTATAGGACAACAGTAACAATTTACCAGTAAAAGAGAATAAAATTGCTTCACTTAATCTGGATTTATCAACATTCCTAGACCTATTTACCAAAGCTTTCAAAAAAAATCTGATTTCCTTTGAAATAATTTACTGTTTATTGTGGAATGAACTCGTCAGATGTAATAAATACCGGCTCGCTGTATGCCTTTAAAAGAAAATTCAAATTGTTAATTTTAAACATTTACGTAATTCATTCCATGGCTCCCTGATATATACTACTCTTTTTTGTTATAAGTCCTTCATCTTATTTTCGCCTCTCTCTTTTTCCCCCTGTTTTTATTATACAAGGGAATCTACAATTTACAAGCTTAGCTTTTTATCAGACTCCCCGATATTTCACTACAAATTTATTTGTCTAATTTCAGTCTAAAAACCATGCAATTGTATTTTTATCTCCGTATGTTGTTTCGACTGAATAATTACTTTCATGGCCTGACATTATTGTATGTATTTTTACACCTATTGAAAGAACATTTTTTCATTCCTATTGTTGATTGCTTATGATTTATGTAATGAAACTGAAAACCAAACTAAAACTAAAGTTTGTCATTTTACTATTTTGTTGAAGTATCAAAATGCCCTCTCCGTTTTGGGATTTTTGGACAAACTGTGCTAAGTCAGGGTAGATTGAAGGGTATGAATGAATGGAGATCTACAAACGACTCGGGATGACGAGGTGTCTACAATTTGCAATACAACATCAAATAAAACATCTGTAAATGCAAATCAGCCTGACATTTACTTTTCAACACCTTCATCCAGCATGAAAAGACGTATACCCAGACGGTTAGAAACTTTGGCATTTTCTCACGGAAGTTAATTTTTTTAAATCACCTTCTGTTAGCACGTACAGTCTGCCAAATTTCAAACTGCTTTAATAATCAGACGGGTTAGTTTTGTTGAGAAATGTTCAAAGTGCTAATTGACGAGTTAAAACCAAACAAAAAGGTATTTACCTTTGGTTTTTATTCTTTATTGTTTATACTTCTTTCATGTTTACATATTGTGCATTCTATAATTACGTTTATCAGTGCCTAAACATCCCCTGCTCATATGGTCATATATAGATGTTCACTTGAATTGCATTATCTAACTCTATTAATAAACTTCTAATTCTACTGTTTAATGTTTAACCTAAACATCCACCCTTTTATAACACAGGGCTTTTATGTTTATTTGATCATGCATAGTTTATGTCTATATTCACAACTTATATTTTCATATTACATCGTTCACATCCTAACACATTATCGTTGACCTATTAATCAACTTTAATTCCACTGCTTAGTAGTCGTAGTAGTAATAATAGTACTAGTAATAATAATAATGATAATAATAATAATGATAATAATAAAAATTGGTAATGTATTAATTATTGTCCAAAAATGTGGTAATAATGCTTTCCACCACCAATAGCAGGCAACATCACTAATAATCAATACAGACAAAAAGTACAGTAGAACATTGTTTTTTCCTACTGATATCTCAAAACACGATTAACATGATGGAATATGCCTTTGTATTTTATGGCATACGTGTATATACATGACTCAATATTGTTTCCCTTTTATTTGCACCTGCATTGAATCATTAAAAACATACGTATATTTCGTTTTCATCAGATACCTCAGCAGAAGAAAAGAAAAAATAGAAAATAGAAAAATAGAATTATGTTTTGTTGCTCCATGATGTAAGATTCATGTTTTTCTTATACATTATTCACATTATTCAGAAAATGACAGTAGGAAACAAACTTCAATGAAGGAAGATAAATATATATGTATACATATATCCAAAAGGAAATATTTCAACTGATCCCCGATATCAAAAGATTTAGGAGTAAGTAACACGAGTAGACATCGTAAATGAAAACGAAGAAAGAGGAGCACAGGACGAAGAAAAGAAATCCATGATAGTTTATGACAACTTTTCCTCATGGTATTATAACTTGATACATGAAAGGAAATATTGATACATGGACATATAATATATATACTAAATTAAGACTGAAGATATTTCGTCTTTCAAAATTATAAAATCTTTTTTTTCTTGATAACTCAAAATCGTTGTGATGGACTTGGATCTTTCTTCTCCTCATGTATTCAGTTCTTGATCAGCACATTAAAGGTACTATGTCCCATTTGCAGCCAACATCAAATTCCGTACGACTTTGCAGGAATGATGAATATGTCACGTATGTCCTATTTGTGAAATTTAAACGTTAGCAGTGTCCTAATATTCAAATTATGCAAGGAAACCCGTTTACTTTCTAGACTTCACTGTTAGACACTATCGAGTGACTGACTGACATCTTTTTTTTCTTTGGTAATAACATACATAAAGTGAGCTGTAAGAGGGTACATGGGCATTTGTCTACATCAATAACTCACTTCTTGTAATGGCCAAAATTAAACTGATCGAATCTTTGCGCAGCACAAAACATACGACCATTCGGTACAAGGGTCTGAAAATCAGACTACTCACTAAATCGATTGCAATCACTAAAGTCGATTCGACAACTAACGGTCGTTACTTTCACACAAAAAGACATTTCAAGCCCTTTCGTTTTGAGGGAAGTTCTAAATTAGTATTATCTTTCAAATGCCGGTGGAAATTAAACTTTTCATTTTTGGCCTGCAAATGGGACATAGTACCTTTAAGACTGTATTTAATGTTTTATCATAGTACTGTTTAAATGCCTGGCACGTTGACATAATCTCTCTTAATGGCGTCATTCAATTCTTCGTAGTCAGCTTCTTGATCAGGTTTCTTAAGCTCTTGATAGGTATGATGGTCGGTAAGATTCGCGTAGCTCTGAGAATCTCTATTAAGATCTTGGTAGTTAGCTTCTTGATCAGGTTTCTTAAGATCTTGATAGGTATGAGAGACGGTAAGATTCGCGTAGCTCTGAGAATCTCTATTAAGATCTTGGTAGTTAGCTTCTTGATCAGGTTTCTTAAGATCTTGATAGGTATGAGAGTCGGTAAGATTCGCGTAGCTCTGAGAATCTCTATTAAGATCTTGGTAGGTAAGGGTGTCAGTATTCAGGTCTTGGTAGTTATTGACGTCTGTCTTTGACTGATCAGATACAGGGTTCTCATACTGCGGAGACGAATCGGACTCCTTCCTTTTAGACTTAGTAGTGGCTGATTCATCGCTGAAAGTTAATATTATGAACACATAGATAAATTGCATCGATGAAATACATAATTAAATAAATAATAAAGTCCCAAGAAATGGTATATAGAAACATGTCAACATGACACGTAGGAATTGGTATGGTACTTTTAAAACGCATGTCACTAACTTAATAAGTCTTTCAAGCGGGTTGCCATAACATTTAAAAAGCGTTATGCTTTAGCATATCAACATTGAGTCCCAATAAATAGTTATATATTAACATGTCAACATGACAGTTGGCATGTGGGAATTGGTATGGTACTTTTGAAATACATGTCATTAACAATATAAGTTTTTTAAACTGATTGCCTTAACATTTAGAAAGCGTTATGCTTTAAAATATTTACATTGAATAGCAATTAAGAACGAAGAAGAAAGTAATTAAAAAACAATCATAATTCAGCTTGTATTTTTTAATGACCATACGGTTTTAGCATCTTGCATGGAGGACTTCGGTGAGAATGGACTGATGAGAGGGACAGTTTAAGTACATTACAAGGTATCTCTCTAACCTTCTACGCTTGTAAAAGATGAAGATCAGAATTATAACGATAACAATCACAAGAATAGCACCAACAGAGCTTCCCACGACAGTTGCTATGGAACCTGAAGGAACTCCAACTGAAGTTGATATTGGTGGAGAAGAGGAGTCGGTGAAGAGGATGGTGTGTGAAGTCGGATGGTAGTGAAAATAAATGACAGGAGTAAGAAATACCAAGGTAGCATCCGAGTTAATAGATAAATAATAATTAAATCAGATACTAGATTATATAGAAATACCAAGTTAGCATCAGAGTTGATCGATACATGATAAATAAATCAGGTACTAGCATATGATCATAAATGATTGCAATGACTAATGGCATGTGAACAGACCGGTCACAGTAGGTTGCTTAACAATAATAATAATACTAATAACCTAATGTGAACACAGCAATGTGGACGCATGTGTAAACCAATTAGCAACTCTCTATCGAAATCAAAAGAACACGAATAAAGCAGTAATGATATATACCTATTTGGCAGCTTTCCCTTGTCCATGGTGGATGGCATCTACCTGAGCTACAAGAACCAATCACCGAGTTGCAATCATTTTCCCCATCTCGACAGTGACACAGGTTGTAACATCCAGTAACTAAAAACAAAGGGGAAAGATTATGCATTTAACGATTTGTAAATGACTTGTAGATTATCAATGTAAATATTCCTAACATGATAGGACGGATGGCAAATTATGCATGAAACCAAAGAAATATTTACAAATTAAGTCTCACATGAATTGCAGCTATAGGGCATGTCCACTGAGTCTGATGTGAATCCTACTTCACGTTGACCTTCTGTTGTGATACAAAATCCAGAGACCTTGTCACAACCAACATTATCTGGACAGTTGCAATGGTCAGTGCAGTTGACACCAAAATAACCCACTGGGCAAACGGATGGCACTGTAAGACAAGCACAACAATACATTTGTTTTCGAATTTAAAAGCTTCAGGCAAATATTTTAAAAGGATCCTGTACTAAAACATAGGCCTATTTATATGTCACTATAAGATTTGATTTATATTGGTCTTGATTTATTGGTTATACCTATCTAGCTTCTTAGTTGCAACTGTGATATGGAATATCTCTGAAACTTCCGAATCCAAAGTAAAAACTACCACCACCCTTGTTCTTTCTTTTTTTCTTTCTATCTTTCTTTCGACTCTGTCTCCTTCTTCATCTTCTTTTTCTTCGTTTTCTTCTTCTTCCCACGTTCCTTCTTTTACGACCGACTTGTGCAGATAGTTCCGCGTCTGTAATGGCTTATGAAAAGTCCTCACCACTGTCTGAGGCCATGTGGATAATATGGTAGCGGTTGGATACCATCACAGCAGAAAAGAAAAAAAAACACAGTCAAACAAAAACCTTGAATATTTGAACTTTGAAGTTTCCTCGAAGTCTTTGCAGCTCATGACGAGGGCCTAGGTGGCATAATGCAGTGGTAAAAGAAATTATTCATCCCCCATTTGAAGGCTCCTAGCAGTGGTTTAATGATGGAAAGAGCAGCTTACCGACAGATAGATACGATTGTTTTTCAATTAAAAAAAAAAACTTTTAAAGGTGTATCCTCCAATTATTTTGTATCTTTAAGAATGCAACTTTTGACAATACAACGTTACATCATCTGTTCATTTATTTCTTTGTATATGTATATTTGAAATAAATATTTTTGTGATTTATATTGAAACCATCCCCTGTCTCGGGAAACGCCCAGTATGATACTTTACCTTGACAGCCTTCTCCTGACCATCCCGGCTCACATCCCTCTTTACAACTTCCAGTAAACACATTACAAGGCATTCCAGCTATACAGTGACATTCCTGGAGACAGTCAGAGCCAGTCTGCCCATAGCGGCATGCTAAAAATATCGAATAATGTAATTCCCGGTGTAAACAATTATTTGAAACTGAAAGTATTTATACAAAGTTGAAATTGAAACTAGAACTAAGTAAAGAGGCATTAATCCTAACCAGCGGACTTGTGGTCAGATGTTTATATGTCGGCCAAAGGATTCTAGAACAATTATACCCTGGACAATCACCCCCGGCCAATTACTCCCTGGACAATCATCCCACGCCAATTACTAACGGGACAATTACCCCCGGAAAATAATCCCCCAAGGACAACCACCCCGAGGACAATTACCCCGAAAAATTAAGACCAACTTATTATCAGGGTGGACTTCCTCCATTAAACAGGGGTAATTTTCCGGGGAGATTGTCCTCGGAGTGGTTGTCCGTGGGTATCCTGGGGGAATTTTTAGGGTGGGGGTAATTATCCTAGGGGTGATTTTTCGGGGGGGGGTGATTGTCCAGGGGGTAATTGTGCTGATACGCGGCGAAAGCAAAGAGAAAGAAAGTTGTATGGTAGTGAGATCGACAGATCGAGAGATAGAGAGAGAGAATGTTGAAACACTACACTCATTAGGAGATTTGCTACACTACGCGGCCGATCACCTAATAACACATAGTCGATGAGAAATTCGGACTTTGAACAAAAATCCCATCCTCCATTCATATAACACGTACAAGTAGAAACCATAATGGCAGATTTTGCTGTCTTCGCCTAAAATCGGAATTTTGACCACGATCCCGTCTTCAGATCAAAAATTGAATCATAGTACATTTGTAGAGTAAACATGTATCATTACACAAAGAAACACCAAAAATGTGCTATTTGTGGAGGCGAACGCTCTGCGGCGTAAAAGCTAAAAAAGCAAAAGAAGTGCAGAGAATCAAAATAGAACAAAAAGTGAATTATGCTCAAGCTGCCAAATGTTGGAAGGATGATCAAGATCAAACAATTAACACAGACCAAATCCAAAACGCTCCTCATTCACAAGAAAGACAAGCGGTAGGCGGTCTACCGGTACAGATAAACAAACAAACACCCCAGATAAACGAATCTGGGAAGGAAATGAAAACTTACTACAAACTAAAACAAAACGGAGTCAAACAACAACATAGAAATACAAAAGAAAATACTTCAAACCAAAATCACTCTGGAGCCACACAATATGCTCATGAGGGTTCTTGGACACCTACCCGCTGGACATCCACCCCCGGATAACCACCCCCAGTCAACTACCCCCTAGGATAACTACCCCTTAGGACAACCATCCTCTAGGATGACTACCCCCCGGACAACTACCTCCCGGACAACTACCCCCCAGACAACTACCCCCTACGACAACCATTGTCTAGGACAACTACCCCCCGGACATCTATCCTAGGGGGTAGTTGTCTGAGGGGTTGTTATCCGGGATAGTTGTCCGGGGGTAGTTGTCCTTGGGGGTAGTTTTTCTAGGGAGTAGTAGTCTGAGGGTAGTTGTCCGGTGGTAGTTGTCCCGGGGGTAGTTGTCCTAGAGGGTGGTTGCCCTAGAGGGTGGTTGCCCTAGGGATAGTTGTCCTAGGGGTTAGTTGTCCTATGGGGTAGTTGACTGGGGGTGGTTATCCAGGGGGTGGATGTCCAGAGGGTAGGTGTCCGGATACAGCTCATGAGTCATGAAGGAAGAGAAATTTGTGAAAATGAGAAGAACTTCATTGACAATGCCAGCAATGAAGAAATAATTTCATTTATTGTACTTAGTATTGCAAATTTTAATAAAAATACAGATAATCTAATCCAAGAAATCACTTAAGATATTTAGCACAGAAAAGAAAAACTGGAGAATATATACGTAGAAGATTACCTGGAAAAGAAAGCATAAGCACAAAAGATCAAAACAAGCCAAACGAGACTATTTGATCACCTATTGTAAGGAAATGACTCGTTTCACATCAATGACAGAAATTTGGAATATGATAAACCTGTACGTGAAATATAAAAAATAGGAAGACTAATAATAAAAGTAAAAATATTAAATCGATAGTATATGAAGATAAAGAAATAATGAATCCTCAAGAGGTAGTAGATGTTATGGCTAATCTCTTTGAGAACATTAGCGAGAGTGCAATAATAAACATTAAACAAGCAAGCCGAAAATATATTTAAAGAATATTTACAAGAAAATGTAAATGATGATCAGGAACACTGTATAAATCAACCTTTGAATACAAAATTTACTATCCAAGAATTAAATCAAGTCCTGGAAAATAAAATAGATACAGCACCAGGAATAGATGAAATTGGCTATGAAATCTACAAGAAATTACCAGTACAGATTAAAAATGAATTGTTAAAATTATGAATAAAATTTGGAAAAGTGGAAACATCTCCCAACCGTGTAAACATGGAATTTTGATACCGATACTAAAAGCAGGCAAAGATCCACAAAAACCATAATCATATAGACGAATAACATTAACTCCCGTATATTTATAAAGATATTGGAAAAGATGGTTTATAGAAGACTAGATTGGTATTTAGAAAATAAAGGTATTCGTCCGAGCATACAAAGCGGATTCAGAAGAGAAAAAAAGCTTTACAGATAATATCATAATACTTGAAAATAGTATCCAGCAAAGCTTAGGGAATCATAAAGATACTCTAGTTTGCTTTTTGATGAAAATAAGGCTTATGATAAGTTTTGGTACAATGGTTTATTATATAAATTACACAAACTATAGGAGTAAAAGGAAATAAAAATGATGTTTACATTTACAGAAAAGAACATTCCAAGTGAGAAATGGGCACACACTGTCTAAAACATCTACCCTAGTCAATGGATTACCACAAGGAAGTGCCCTTAGTGCAATTTTATTCAACATTATGATGCATGATATACGGAAAGTGAAAATGAAAAGGAAGTGAAAATACGATGTCATTATTTTGCAAATGACTGTGCAATATGGAAATCTGGAAAAAATGAAAAGTTTTTAAGAACAAAGTACAAACATATTTAAATCGGTTGAATGAATAGTATAAATACTGGGGAATTGCAATAATCTCATGAAAAAATAGTTTCACCTCTATTTACAAACAGCAATACAAAATGTGAACTGAAACTTGAAGGAGTACCCTTACCTTCTGTACGGTATAGGAGCACAAATTCCTAGGCTTAATTTTCGATAGAAAATTAAGTCGGAGACCACATATTCAGGATATAGTATTTTTAAAAAGATGTAAAATAAAAATGAAAATTGAATATTTTGAATAACTTGTATAACCTGGGGAAATGACTCACACTCTATGCTTATTGTCTATAAAGCTTTCATATGTTCACTGTTTGACTATGGATGCGAAGCATATAACTCGGCTTCAAACTTAGTGAAGAATACGTTGAACTCGGTACAATATCAGGCTTTAACAATTATAACTGGTTGCCCTATATGAACTTCATTACAAATCGTCAAGAATGACAACCAACATCTATCAAAAGCCAAATCTCTAGAAGTAATAAACACTATAGGTATAAAACACACTTACGTATATATATACACAGACGGATCTAAAGATCCCAAGAGAGGCCATGCGGCAGCAGGCTTTTACGTTCCAGCGATGAAAATACATGAACAGAAAAGACTACAAAATAGCACATCGTCATACGGGGAAGAAAAGTCGACCATTATTAAGGCCTTAAATTGGATTGAAACTTGAATATTTACGTTGGTATTGATATTCTTTCAGATTCTCTGAGTGCAATTAATGCAATAGAGTCGCAGAAAAAAGAAAATTTTGTAGTAGAAATACTGATAAAAATAACACATCTTCAATATGGAGGTATAACACTAGAATAGATCCAATCTCACTGTGGACTAGTAGGGAATGAAGAAGTAGATTGCTTTGCAAAGAGAGCATTAAAGAAAAACATAGAAATTAACAATGATCTTAATGGGCAAGAACCGAAAACGATTTAATGTGCAAGAACTGAAATCGATACTGAGTATTAAAAAAGTACGTGAAATTTGGGAAGAAAGATGGAAAACGATACGATCACGTCTAAAATGATTTGAGAATCATTCAGGTATATCAGTCAAGGTTAACAGATACAGTGAAGTAATATTACATAGATTATGAATGGATGTTCTTCAACTGAACCAACAAAAGGCAAAAGTAGGTTTATGTGGAACAGAAAATTGTGATAATTGTAACAGCACTGAAACAGAAGAACATATCATATTAATTGTAATAAGTATATCATTGAACGAGAAATGCTCTTCTCAGATTTTAATAGTCACATTGTCAAACACAAGAGAACAAACGTAAAGAATACAAGTTTTCACAGAAGGCTCAATATGCCAATTTACTATATATCCATAGAACAGGTCGCTTCAAATACAATTGAAAATAAAAGGCCTAATCGTCTACAAGTAAAGTAAAATATGCCTAAAGTATTTTTTTTCGCTTTAAACAAAATTAATATAGGCCTATAGGCCCTATATATAAAGGAAACATGTTTTAAAAAGTACTATTTTATGCATAAATACTAACAAAAATGCCCACTTTAATGTTTGTTTACAAATAATGATATTGTGTTAAGAAGAATAGATATTATAGTTATATCGACTGCTATACGAGAGGACTAGCCGTTTCTATACGCTCAAGGGATTCAACTATCCCGCGAGCCAGTATAGAAACAGCTAGTCCTCGAGTATCAAAGCAGTCGATATGACTTTTATATGTCGAATTAAAACAAAAATCTACCAAGAATTCTTACCTTAGCCTTTTATTGAGTAAAAATTTGTTAAAACATCACAGAAAATCTGAAACACTGTCTGTTAATCTTAGCTGAAAAAATGACTGAAAGTTTCAATCATTTGGGAATCGCAGACAAAAAGCACTATATGGCGTCCGCGCTCGCACAAAGACAATTTTAACACGTAAACCAATGGGGATCGCAGTGAACCAATGGGGATCGCAGGATAGTGAGGATGATGGTAGAAACTTTTAACTAGGCCCTGTGGGCTATTGCTATGCCCTGTGAGTGGGGCATGGCTTGAATTCACGACTCCAATTTCGACCAATCAGATGGCTAGATTTCTAAAGTGAGGTATATAAACATATAATATATATATGTATAACAATTTACTCTAATCGATTGGAATTTTGGTTAGGAGCGCCCCTATACGATGTGTCTCAATTTAGCGTTTCTGTGTTTCTGAGTGGTCTTAGGCACCGTGCGTTACAAAATTAAAAGATCACTGCGCACGCACGCCGAGTAGCCGAAAAGCCTGTTTCACGTCGGGCAAAGCTTCCAATGCAATCGAAAACGGGCTGACCAGATTAAACGTGATAAAACATAACTACGAAGTTGTAAACCATCAAGCGACTGGTGAATTAATTATATTATTACAATTTGTTATTTTCAGTTTTCTTATACAACTGAAGATATGGCGTATATAATCAGTACTGAATGAACGCCATAAAACAACTACCAACAGCAACAACATTCACGCTACGTCACGACGACGCCTGCATAATGATTTCATCGTGTTCTTACCAGTAACCTTTAGTTTCACCAGGGCTGATTGAGCATCCTCACTGGTCGAGACCAAACAGGTGTAATTCCCAGCATCCGATGATACCGTATCAGAAACGTTGAGTTTCATCCTACCCATGCCATTATCAGCCGATATGACAAGTTGGTGCAGAGCTGGATTTGCCGGCGTACATTGTGTGATGTCACAGATGCCGATCTGATCGCTGTGTCCATTTTGACCGTCAAAAGACCAAGCAAACGATAATCCTTGTGAGTTGGTAGGAGAGAAGGAGCATGTCATCTCGGATTGTCCGCCGACGAAGGTGGTAACAGGTCCTCCACTCGTCACAACCAAAGCAACAGATCCTGTAAAGATATTCAGAAAATGTTTCAATTGTCAGAACTGTCATTTACAAGTGAATATTTTGCTTTTACCCATTGAAATTCCAGGAAAACATGATAGAAATGTGTTTGTGAGGGTTCTTTCAGCCCTTGGGCTGTCGACCATGTATATTTTATGTCACTCAATGTTCGAATGTTGAAATAAATCTTGAATTGAATTGAATTGATTGAATATGCCTACTGTAACAGACTAACAGTGACCAACACAAGATATTTTTCTTTTGGTGGTATTGTCATGATTGCGCAAATGCAAACAATATCTCCTTCGGGCATCAACAGGCAGTTGTTGTTGAAAACAATTACTGATCACCAGTAGGCCCTATGATCAAGTAATTCTGTAAGGAGAGTCCTGAACAGGCAAGTCAAGTGTGTACTGCTTAGGTGACTTTAAACATCTCTATTACATTTAAAACAAATAAATGAACAGTCATAGAATACAGGTTACCATTATTAGCACTTTCACGGCAAACAGAGCATATCTTTTATTCGTTACTTTTGCACAATAGTTTCGTTAATTTAAGAACAACACAAGGATACAAAGATTAAATGTCAACACTTACTTGTTATTATCAATAAACACGTCACCAATCCAAGTAGAGAATCCATTGTTATGACCATCTTCCAGCCTTACGAGTGCATGATCTGATGATATGTAATGATTGTGGATTGCAAACTTCCTCATTTACAGTGAGTGTGTGTGTGTGTGGGGGGGGGTGTGATGGCAATCAGGCGCCGGAATTTCTCGCGCGAACACACACATTCGACTTCAATGGAGATTGATGTAAGATCTCGAGAGGAACAAAATTGGACTCACTTTAGGACGTTCTAAAACTATTTTTATTATGTTACTGACATTTTAAAAGAGAAGATTTATAATTCTATAAGAGTCACTTATATTTATTCTGTCAAAATGTTCAACAACTCATTAATTTTAATATGAATTTTTTAAAAATAAAATTGTGTATGTGTGTGTGTGCGTGTGTGCGCGCGCGTGTGTATATATATCATGGGTAGAACTGTACATACCACCCCATCCCTCTGCCAGTAGGGGATGCCTAATACACACAGATAATGTTTAGCAGTTTGTGCAGTTCAGTGCAGTACAAGGCTTGTTTGGTTTCGGATTTCTTCTTCTGTTTCCTTGAGTGGAGGTAAAAGCAGCTTTCACTCGATAAGCATGATAAATTACGAACAAAAGAGGAACTTACGAAACTATAAACTGGTCTCTATCGATATAGGCTTACATCAAGGAGTTAAATACTGACCTATAGCTAGTCACCTTTGATTTTCTAACATGGATGAAAATAATTACATGCTTCAAATGCACTCAGATCATGTAAATTACCCTTTACACGTATAACTTTTATTCTTTTCATTACATTTCATTTTTTTGTCTTGTAACTATATTATATTATTATATGATAGTTTGTGATTTCCTTTTCCCTTTTCATACCCTAACCAACTCAGAATTTGGCTGTTTATTTCAAATATGCAAAATTAGTTTGATAATAATGAGTATTGTTATTCTCTTTAGCCAAGTTGTCATAAAAATCATGTATACTCATACTACGTGTGTCATTATTGATACTTAGTATCCATGATTTTATTACGAATCATATAAATGCCAATTTCTCAATGATATGGATTTAGTGAACGTGGATACACTCATCGATACCAAAAGAATTATTTCATCTATAAATTGTAAGTGAATCTATCTTTCTTGAAATTAATATGTATAATCCGAAAATATATAATTGTAGTAAACTATCGTTATCCTAGTTCAAATGTAACCGATTTTCATGATAAATATCGGCTTTGATGAATTGGTAAATAAAAAGAAGGACATGTACAATATATGGGCGACTAGAATAACAATTTATTGAAAATCTCATCAATTACACGTTTAATGACTTCGTGAATATTATTTATAATAATTCATGCCGACCTTTGATTAGTAGACCTACAAGAACAACAAATTCTCGACTGCCAATTTCGCAAGTTATTTGCAAGCATTACAAATTGAGTGAAACTTCCTTTGGCTACAGCCGAGGTAACATAATAACAACGGCATATTATCAGTATTATTGATATCATTATTATCATTAAAGGGCAAGTCCACTCCAAATATAACTTACTTTCAATAAAAGCAGGAAAATCAGACAAACCAATCAAAAAAAGTTTGAGCAAAATCGGATAACTAATAAGAAAGTTATGAATTTTTGAAAAAGTATGTAAAACTATGGAAAATGAGAATCACAACACAAATTGCCAAGATGGTTATCAGTTTGTGACGTCATGTCCTCACAACTTATCAATTGCTTTATATAGTTTAATCCCATTAATTTCCCTGTTTATCCCCCAAAACTTGATTCCCCATGCCTTTGCCCAGGTTATATGATTTGTATCATTGCGTGCATGACATTTCCCAAAAACTTTTATGAATTTTGAGAAATTAATACTATTTTCTGAATATTGTAAATTCATAATTATTGATTTTTATATAAATAGTTTATCAAAATTCAATTTTTCATGATTTAACTGGACAAAAATTACTCTTTATTTGTGCATCCACACAAAAACATATTACTAACAATCTAACTTGGATGCTGATGTGAAGAAAATAAGAGGGTGAAGATAGGAAATTTATATTATCAATATAAAGAAAATAATTATAGATAGTGAGGACCATAGAGTACCGAAGCTGTGACGTCATAAAAATCTATTTTTGGAATTTCTCAATTTTTTCTTCATTTTCCGAAAGAGCATCAAAAATAATGTCCAAATGTCAATTGAATTGTTTGAATAGGTTGAATAAAGATTCAGTGTTGCTGGCTCATAATGTTAGAGCCATATAACACTGAGTTCCCATAGGCAATCTTTTTATTCAGATGGTCATATCTCAGCCAATACTTAACCTATTCAATTGGTTTTCGACATTTGGACATTATTTTTGATGCTCTTTCGGAAAATGAAGAAAAAATTGAGAAATTCCAAAAATAGATTTTTGATGACGTCACACTTCACCACTCTATACGTCACAGACTCATGAGTGAGTTGCCAATTTGTGTAGTGATTTTCAAAGTTTTTCATGTCATTAAAAATTCATAACATTCTTATTATTTATCCGATTTTGCTCAAACTTTTTTTGATTGGTTTGTCTGATTTTTCTGGTTCTATTGAAAGTAAGTTATTTTTGGAGTGGACTTGGGCTTTAACACTGCCAGGGTCTCCCTTCGCATTGCATAGTCAGGCTAACCTAATTATGGAAAAGGTACTCTTCTATACTGTTTAATTGCGTTAAATCATTATTATGATACTACTATCATGACGATGTCTAGTTTTGCGCTTTTGGTTTATTCATTTCTGGTTTGACAATACCCTTATAGGTTTCGAGGGAGACACTATACGTCTTCACTCCACAAGTTTGCTAGGCCTGATCGTGTCCTGTGTTGTGATCGATCACTACGAATCACGAGACATTTATATTATTATATGCTAGGTATCATGCGAGGGAGCAAAGTGATCCAGTGAATATTTCTTTTCGGTTTGTAATACTGAAACTTGCATTCTAGAACACCCGATAACTAAAAACTACGATTTTACACTGTTATATTACTATAATTTCCCAAAAATAATTTCCGAGGGGAATACTAATTATTTGTGTGTTGATTAAAGTTTTCTGTCATTATAAAAATGCATATATATTAGCAGACAATCAGGGGCGGACGAGCGACTTCCAAAGTGGGGGCACCAAGAAAAAAGGGCACTTTCTGGAAAAAGGGCACCTACAAAGGGAAATCTCAAAGCGAAAATGTACAATTTTTTAGACATTGGTATATACCCCTACATTGTGGTTACATTATCAGGGATGATTTCAATATTTGTTTCACTTTATACACCATACAAGATATTACTTAAGCATCATGCTTTGCAGTTGGGTGCGATGGTCTGAAAAATTATTTGCGAGCGAGCGAAGCGATCGAGGAAAAATTTTAAGATTTGTGAGGTCGCAGTGCGAAAAATTACATCTTATAAAGAGGAAAAAACCCAATCCTGATGGGGTTATAAGCACATTCTCATAACGGAAGACTGAAAAGACCTTTGATAAGTAACATAAGTATATCATCTATAGACGCGTGCGAGCGTAGCGAGCGAGCTTTGGGGAAAATTGCTCTTAGTCGCTTGAAATTAGGGGCGCGTTTAATGATGAGAGGAAAAGGGGACACTTATCAGAAAAGAAAAGGAGCATGTGTCAAAGTACAAAGAGTAATTATCAGAGGTGAAAATAGGGCACTTCTTACACCCTCAAAAAGAAGCACTCACCAGGGATGAAAAAAGTCAGTCATGAGAATAGGAAATGGGCATTTGTCGACGGAAAAGGGGCTCCCATCAGATTTTGATAGGGGCATTTATAAGAGGTGAAAAGGGGCATTTATGAAAAGGGGATAGGTCCCTTATTAGAAACCAAAATGGGGCACTTATGTGAATGAAAAAGGGGCACTTATATTAAAGGAAAATGTGCATTAGTTGAAAGAAAATGGGCACCGATCAGATTTTAAAGGGGCATTTATTGGAGGTGAAGGGGGCACTTATCTAAAGTGAAAAGGAGTAACTTTTCGTACCTGAAAAGGGTCATTTACCAAAGAAGGGGCATTTATGGGAAGGGGCACTTATTAGAAAGGAAAAGGGGCACATGCGAAAGTATAAGGTGCGCTTATCCGAGTTAAAATGGGGGTAGTTATTAAAAGGGCAAGGGGCACTTGTCAAAGTAAAAGAGGCACCTCTCAAATTTGAATAGGGCAATTATCAGAGGTGAAGGGGGCACTTATCAAAAATGAAAAGAGGCACTTCTCGGAACAATTCAAAGTCACCCCCCCCTCCTCCAATTGTCCCATATGTATAACACGTAGAGTATGGAAAGTGACCGTCTGCAAGAAGACTAGTTCGCTATGGTCGTAGAAGAAGAAGAGGGACTGGAAAGAAATAAAAAAATAAAAAAAGAGAAAAGTACTTAAGAAGAGAAAAGAGAACAGTCTATATTAACGATTAGAATCTTCATGCATATGTTCTATTATTCATTGGTTTTCGGAATTTTTTTGGAAGAAATGCGGTGGAGACGACCGTAGACTTATTGGTGCATGGACGTCGGAGGGCCTATAGGCTCAGCACTAGGCTGAGTTGAGAAACTTGTCACAACGTACCGTGTCTGGGTTGGTCCTTGGACGTCCTATATAGCCGATGATCTGCCTTTTGCTCGCCAGCCACTGACCGCTTCAACAATAAATAAAAAGTTTAAATTTTAAGAATCCAATTAATCCAAATCTATATACTAAAAAATGTATATCTAATTTGAAAGGAAAAAAAATCCTAACAGAAGAGGCGTAAATATTCACTCCTGATTGATAAACGCCTATAAACTAAAACAACAACAGCCATCTAACTTTTGATGAAATATAATTTTTCGATAGATTAGCCCTTGGCCTTCAACCTCCACATATAATACTAGTATTCGTTTTCGAGAGTCTTTTCTCTGAGTGCTAGCTAGCGGACCGATTCAAATTCACCCTTCTAATATATCCAGTCCTATATTTACAAAATGTAGAGTGTGAAATGACAGTTTGTTTTATATGCTTTTTCATCCTAATTTTTCTATGTTAATATTGATTATAATATTTCGTTTAAATAATTTTCCAACTGTTTGATTTTGTTTAATCCCAGCTGAATTAATAATTTATTTTGTTGCATTTTATCCAATTTTTATCTTGGATCGTTATACTTTTTATATTCCTCAAATTGGTTTTCCGGCTGGATCGGATTCTTTCAACTAATGCACATTTTCCTTTAATATAAGTGCCCCTTTTTCATTCACATAAGTGCCCCATTTTGGTTTCTAATAAGGGACCTATCCCCTTTTCATAAATGCCCCTTTTCACCTCTTATAAATGCCCCTATCAAAATCTGATGGGAGCCCTTTTCCGTCGACAAATGCCCATTTCCTATTCTCATGACTGACTTTTTTCATCCCTGGTGAGTGCCTCTTTTTGAGGGTGTAAGAAGTGCCCTATTTTCAGCTCTGATAATTACTCTTTGTACTTTGACACATGCTCCTTTTCTTTTCTGATAAGTGTCCCCTTTTCCTCTCATCATTAAACGCGCGCCCCTAATTTCAAGCGACTAAGAGCAATTTTCCCCAAAGCTCTATAAAAAAAATTATAAACCTATAAGGGTATTGTCAAACCAGAAATGAATAAACCAAAAGCTCAGTGTTATATTGCTCTGGCTCATAATGTTAGGAGCCAGAGCAATATAACACTGAGTTCCCATAGGCAATCTTTTTATTCAGATGGTCATATCTCAGCCAATACTTAACCTATTCAATTGGTTTTCGACATTTTGGACATTATTTTTGATGCTGATGATGAAAAGGGGCACTTTTACTAATTAATAGGGGCACTTGTCAAAGTAAAAGGGGCACTATTCCTATGTAAAAAGGGGCACTTTTCCTATGTAAAAAGGGGCACTTTTCGGGTGTTTGAAAAAGTGGGGGCACTGTGCCCCCCTGCCCCCCCGGGAGGGCCGCCTCTGCAGACAATTTCGCCGCAAGAGAAGAAACTGTAGGCCTATTCACTTTCGCTTTCGTAAAAAGATGAAAGTGAAACTAAGTAGGCTATAATGGTTACAGTTTACTGTTTTGAAGAATTTGTTATTTTTATTTCCTGTAATATAATTATGAAGAGGTAATATTTGACATTGACAATACATAGCCGAGAAAATACCCTAAAAAACGACTAGCTGGAGGTTAAAGAACAAGGTCTAATTTATCACCAAAAAAATATTTCATTAAAATATCTTTCCCTACAACCCCCACCTTGTCGTTTTCAAAAATATTTTTTCTCTGAGCGCTACCAGACCGATTCAAATCACCCTGCACACCCCTTCCCTTTGTCCCCGCTATGGTCGTAGCCATCTAACTTTTGATGAAATATAATTTTTACGATAGATTAGACCTTGCTCTTCAACCTCCACATAGTCGTTTTGAGGGTCTTTTCTCCGAGAGCGCTAGCGGAACAATTCAAAGTCACCCCCTCCCCTCCTCCAATTGTCCCATATGTATAACACGTAGAGTATGGAAAGTGACCGTCTGCAAGAAGACTAGTTCGCTATGGTCGTAGAAGAAGAAGAGGGACTGGAAAGAAATAAAAAAATAAAAAAAAGAGAAAAGTACTTAAGAAGAGAAAAGAGAACAGTCTATATTAACGATTAGAATCTTCATGCATATGTTCTATTATTCATTGGTTTTCGGAATTTTTTTGGAAGAAATGCGGTGGAGACGACCGTAGACTTATTGGTGCATGGACGTCGGAGGGCCTATAGGCTCAGCACTAGGCTGAGTTGAGAAACTTGTCACAACGTACCGTGTCTGGGTTGGTCCTTGGACGTCCTATATAGCCGATGATCAGCCTTTTGCTCGCCAGCCACTGACCGCTTCAACAATAAATAAAAAGTTTAAATTTTAAGAATCCAATTAATCCAAATCTATATACTAAAAAAAGTATATCTAATTTGAAAGGAAAAAATCCTAACAGAAGAGGCGTAAATATTCACTCCTGATTGATAAACGCCTATAAACTAAAACAACAACAGCCATCTAACTTTTGATGAAATATAATTTTTCGATAGATTAGCCCTTGGCCTTCAACCTCCACATATAATACTAGTATTCGTTTTCGAGAGTCTTTTCTCTGAGTGCTAGCTAGCGGACCGATTCAAATTCACCCTTCTAATATATCCAGTCCTATATTTACAAAATGTAGAGTGTGAAATGACAGTTTGTTTTATATGCTTTTTCATCCTAATTTTTCTATGTTAATATTGATTATAATATTTCGTTTAAATAATTTTCCAACTGTTTGATTTTGTTTAATCCCAGCTGAATTAATAATTTATTTTGTTGCATTTTATCCAATTTTTTATCTTGGATCGTTATACTTTTTATATTCCTCAAATTGGTTTTCCGGCTGGATCGGCCAACTTCCATCCGATCATTCAAAGTAAAGTGTATGGACTTGCCAATTTGATGAGTGTGTGTGTGTGTGTGTGTGTGTGTATGTACAACATAGAGATCTATTCTTATATAGATCTCTATATGGTGTACATACAACAACCACAGTAGTCGAGTCCACACCTATATTTTTTCTTCTCGGGAGAACAGGTGCATATTTCTCACGATGTCTTCATCTGATCGGGATAGAAATCGCTCTGGAAGGGGTCAGCAGGGCCCACAAAGTAGTGCTGATAAACCGCCCAATAGTCGTCTCTTCATAATTTGCTCTAAACTTCAGACAGAATCCGATTTAAAGGACTATTTTGGGCAGTTTGGGAAGTGGAAGATGTGTTTCTTGTCAAGGATAAGGTGACGCGCGAGCCTAAGGGAGTCGCCTACGTGAAATTCGCCAAGTTCTCGCAGGCTGCTCGGGCGATGGAGGAGTCGGACGGCAAGCGAGTGATGAATATGAGCAAGCCAATCAAGGTGATTAATGTAAAAAATAAAAATATGGGGAAAAATATAAATCTAGTTATGATCTTTTTGTATCATCATAAACGTATGTAAAATGTGATTTTCAAGATAGTTAACCAGCTTAACTGTTAGTGTTAACAACTGCACAACATGTTTAACTTATACTAGTTAGACCTAGACTATACCTAGTTAGAAACTTAGATCTATCATCTAGGGCCTAATCATAATCATAATATTAGTTACCCGGTCATCGGATTCAATATATTTTATAACTCTTATAGAATATAGTTATAGGCCTACAGCATATTTTACGGGAGCAGCACACTTTACGGAAATGCCGTGAACACATGTCAGAGGTCAATCTCTTTGTAACGAAAAAAGTAAATTCACACAGACTACACGTGAAAGAAAGCTAAGCAGTAAGCTGTATCGCTCTGGAAAGATATTTGCTAATATTTCGTTATTTTTAAATACGATTTGCAATTTTCCTAGGCAATTAGGAGTAGAAGTGACATAAAATTCATCGAGGCCACTGTCCAATATTGGTCAGGTGTGGGAAGGGGTGATTTCGGACGCATTTTAGGGTTTGTTTACATGGCTCTCCACGCACGTCTATGGGAGCCGTTTAAAGGCTTGGTGATATCAATATCAATATTTCACATTATCACCAAGCCCTTCACGTAGAACTATTCGTATTTAGCACTGTACAGTGCTATAGAAAAATCAACGAACATTTCAGTACAACTTGCAAGTTTGTACCTTAAATATGACAAAAATGAGAATTTTTCAAACTTAAAGATAAAGTTGAGTTCTGGTCCTGTGATTGCATTGTGAAAGAAACATTGTGGAATCGATCAGAAAGGTTGATCATCTAGCATATAAGTATTGGTGTGTACTGCAAGGTTCTGGAATCATCAAAATGATAAGAAATTTGGCCCAGTCTTGGTAAAGTTACAAGCACTGCACACAGAAAGATGTATATGGGACTACACGAACATGTGGCATAAAAATCCGTCCTGATTTTTATGCTGTTACATGCCATATTTAGAATATTAAGACATTTGAAGAGCCATGTTTTTCAGGAAACATTTTTTATCTGATGTTCTTCCACACTTGCATAATAACAATGATAACACTCACAAATTATTTTTCACCTCTTCCCAGAACTCAACCTTCTCTTTAAGACTTAGTTAAGTAAGACTTAAACTTAAGTGATATACTTAACTTTTCAAGGACACTGTAAAAATCGTACAAAATAGAAGATTTGACTGGAATATCATGATTTTGGTATCAGATCAACCGAAAAATCGCACCCTATCTCCTCGCACTAATATCTAATAACATAGAGCCTATGGCAGCCAGCGATAGCCAATCTGAAGGGCCCATGTCGGCTCGGCTAGGCGCCAACTTACAAAAATGAAGCCGAGACGGGATGAACGTAATGCGCATGCGCTAAATGTAAGCTAAAGTTCTACGTGCCCTTAAGGCTAGTCATTCATGTCATGTACTGAGTTTTAAAATGGAATTTTGTTGAGACTTGTAGCCAGCCTTATTGACTTTAATTTTGTGTTTGTTATGTGGCTTACATGCCCTTTTCCCCACATTTGTGTGTGTGTGTGTGAAATGAAATTGTTAAAGTACATGTACATGTACATGTATTTGGGGATGGTTAGGCCAAATAACAGAAATAACGAGTTTTTCGTCCCCGCTGCCTCCTCCTTTTTGGCCGCCGCCTCCTTTTTTTAAATACTACATGTATTTAGATATTTACTATTACAACAAAAAAAATGGCTGTGAGTGACTGATGTATAGCTTCTATTCATGTAGCTAATTCAAGCTGAAAAAGGTACATTTTTCACTGTTTCTGAATTTTGAAACTTGCTTTTAGCAACTAGCAAGTGGACTAAAATGATACAAATCATTTGTTATGTCATACATTGCATCAGTAGGCCTATACTCAAATAGCACAATATCTGTGAATAAATAATACCTTGGCCAGCTATATTTAGCAGGACGCCACGCGCCACCTTTTGAAAAAAATAGCAAAAAATAGTAATGCTCTGCCTCCTCCTTTTTTGAAAAAGTCCGGACGAGAAACTCATCATTTTTGTTATTTGGACTTATTTTATAATATATGGTACTCACTCAGGGAAAAAATTAATATTTATTTTTCGGGGGCTACTTTTCAAGCTTAGGAAACAAGACAGATTTGCAAGAAATCCATTCTTCTCTTTTTTTTGGGGCGTCAATTTAGAGCATATTTCAAAAAATCATCACAAGTATAAGTTGCTTGTGACGGCTTTCATGAAATGCTACTTTGGTAGTGACAAACATTTTCAACAAGTCAGAGTTGTTCATGTGATTGAGACACTCTTTCTGTTGAGTATTTTTTCTCTCCTGTTTTTCCTGCTTAATTCGAAAATGTTTTGTATAATGTTATAATGAATAGTGCTTTATCCTGCAAACTTGCATACCGGTAAAGATGTTTTAGAGGAACTCAAAAAAACAAAAAACACCCCCAGAGAAGAAGGCTCGGCAGATAAGGAAAACATTTGTCGACCCTAGACTATTTTCCAGAACTGAAGCCTCCATTATGAGTTTATGCAACTAAACATTTGCCTTTATGAATACTTTACCCTCCAGTCACAGGTCATATCTGGTACTCTTTGGCATGTTTGTATGATGGATAATAAATGAGGAAGGGGACAAAAGCATTTCAAGACTTCCATTTTCTTTTAAATGCTATAAATTTGTTACCAAGTATATATACATTTATGTTTGATAGATTCCCAGAATCAAATCATCCAACAATGTAAGCAAACTCAATTCTACTTTGATTGATTTTGACTGGTGTTTATATTGGTTACAAAGTTTTTCCTCACATACATCTACATGTAGCTATTTACCTATGAGTGATGTCATCATATTGGGGGCTAACTAATTATTCTTTTCATCATCCCCCCTCTCAGGTTATCATTGCAAATTCGAGGTTCACACAGCTCCAAAGACATTGACGAGAAGACTGAACTCACCCGTCTCTTTGTAGTTGTACCAAGTTCATACGATGATGATGAATTGTACAAGAAATTTGATGGTAAGTACCAAGCCTCCGGAATTGCAAGTGTGTGATTTGTAACAAATACAAGGATGTTGTCAGTCAAATTGCTTTTAGGTTTAATGCGGTAGTCAAATATACTTTATGTTCTATTTGACTTGATTTATTAAACAAGTATTGTGAAGCAGTTTTAAGCATGAAATTAAAAGAGATTAGAGAACATTCATGTTCCAAATCAACAACCCACACAAAGGATGTATAGATGTCCGTTGTATGAATCACAACACCAATCCCCCACCCCCCCCCCCTCCCCCGCGGAAAAAAAAGGTTCCATCTTCCTGTGTCTTTAGATATTTTGCCCTCATTATTCATACATGCTCCTATAGGTGTATACGTATTACATAATTATGTACACCTATAACTTTGAAGATAACAAAATGAAAAAGATTGTTATTCCCCTGCAAACTTTATCAAACACTACTACAGTGCATATCAAGAGTCAAGGTACGGCAGCCGGGTTCATAAAAGTAAATACTTTGAAGTGTTCACATACAGACTATTTGAGTTTGCATTCCATTTGGAGGAATTTCATAATGTAAACGTTGTCTCCCAAATTTTCTCATTCAATTTATAGAGTATGGCGAGATCGACCACGTGACCATCATAACAGACAAAAAGACTGGAGCAAATAAAGGATTTGGTTATGTCAAGTTCAGGAGAGTGTCTGGGGCTGCCAATGCACTGGAGAACTGTGACAGAAGTAAGTGAAGAATGAGGAAATAAGTTTCATCATATATTAGAAAAGCTGAGATTTACACTTACAATACCCAGCTCATGAAGCTTTTAAGTTGGTGATTGACTACATGTATGCACAAGATTTTTTCATTGACAGAATTGTGTTCCTGATGTAGAATTTATGAGGTAAATAAACAGTTGGAGAATCACAGAAATAACAAAAACAAAATAGGATGAAATGAAATTAAATTAAATGAAATTATATTTACCTTTTGTGTTAAACTTTAGATAGAAATAGTTTGTATCAGATAAGCACACAAGATTCTGCCTTAATTGTTACTGCCATGTTCATTTCTAATCATCATGATTGATTTAATGACAAATGTCACAATTTTATAATAGCTTGGGAATATTTGACAGGAGAACAAAAGTTTAAGCTGTGCAGCATACCAAAATATTTGTGTAAGATTACCAGGAAGAGGGAGTTTTCATTCTCTTAAACTGAATTAAAACCTTGTTTATGGTACTAATGATAGTGGTACTGTTTTCATTCATTTAAGAATGTATTGTGTTCCATAAAATCTCAGGTATATAATTTCCATATTTGAATAACAGTTCTATGTTATAAACTTCCATATGTATTGAGCCCATGTAATGTTCCTGATATATTGTTTCTCATCATATTTCCTTCACCAGGCTTCAAGGCAGTTATGGCCGAACCACGAAGATCTGAGAAGCGGAGCAGAGACGACGTGTTTGAAAGGGATTACTCCCGGTCATCAGACCACGACCGCTTGGACTACGGCCGACCAGACTACATCAGATACGATCACGTCCGGAAGGATTACGGGAGGGGTTCTGACGGAGGAAGAGCAGCAGACTACGGACGGTTTAGCCACAGCAGGGTGGAAAGTGATTACCCCATGAGAGGGGAGTATACCTCGCCCACAGCCCTCCCTAGGGCCACTGCCCCTCAAGTTGGCAACTTTGAAGTTGATGGCATGTTCTTCCCACAAGGTCCAGGTAAGCAAATCATATAATTGTAATACAGAGATGGCATTGTTTTCACCATTTAAATATTATGTCATGAATATGAATTTTGACCTTATCACATAACATTAATGTCTCCTGTTTTGTTTGACTAATGGATCATGAAGGACTGTTTTCTTCATGTTTGATACAGACACCTATTATTCAAATAGGATAGCAGTCTTGATGTTCACCAAGGACCAGATGGACAGTTAACATATTTTGCTTTTTGCAAAGAAGCTTGAGAGATATTTTCCTGTTTAACCTAAGTAATTTCTTAACCATAGATTGCTTTCTTTAAAAGTACATTTAGTATGTCATATGTTGTGACTGTGACTCTTGTAATAGCAATTGTAGTGTTGTAAAATTAATAAACTGACAAAAAGAGAGGAATTTTGATCGTGGTATGATATGGCTTAATTGAAATTGGTGTTGCCTTGGATGCTAAGAAAGCAGATTAGGAACATGAATGTTTATGGACAATCAAGCGAGGAATGTGGTCTTTGAGGATCAATTACTTCCCCAATGCAGTGAAGCATGGATGTGGTTTCAACACATTATCTCCTAGCATCAAGACCACTGCTTTTAAAGCCAAGGATTACATGTATTTCCTAATTATGATTTTTTTTTTTCTATGCACATGAATGCTGTTTGTTTTGTTTGTTTTGTTTTGAATAACAATTTAGATAAAATAATTGAATTCAGTTGAATGAAATCACATTTTTTGTTGTTGTATAGATTTGTTAAATTATGTCTACGACTAAGATTTCAATAAGTCATGTACATTATACAGTAAGTCACCAAATCGGCAATTTGAATTGGCATTCATTACAACCGCAATCCCTGATCTAGAATACTCATTCTATAATTTTGTCTTAATTTCACTTGGCCAGAGAAGAAGATAATGTTAAACCAATGAACTCTTTCCTTCCTTCGAAATTCATAGCATTTATATGAACAATGTTAGAACTTCATGTACCTGTCTTCTCATTGTGTTCATCTAAAATACACCTGGGCCCCGTTTCACAAAACTCGTCATCAATACAAGATACGATTATTGATAAGCTACTGAAATCCTTACATTTAATTGGCTACAAGCAGATTTGTCATATCTTTGTGGCAGTTGTTATTGATATAATTATAAACAAGTATTATGAAACAGAGCCCTGTACCTATTCATTCTTTTTATGGCATTGCCAGCAAATTTTCAAGGTACTGGGAATTCATGTAAGTCACTTTTTCCATCTTCCATACGTAGAGGTTTAGTGGTCGAGTGGTTTAAGCACTTGACTAAAAAATTCAAAGGTCCTGGGTCGATCCCAGACATGGCACTAATGTCCTTTGGCAAGACATTAATCTACAATAGCCACTCCAATACTTCATACCCAGGAGAGAAATGGGGACCTGGTAGGATGACAAAAGCCTTTGTGTTAGTAATTGCCATATGCCCTCACGGTGACCATATGGTAGGAATACTCCCCAGGGAGTGGAGATGGTGCATATTTTACGTGAATGAATCTGATGACTGGGGTAATAATATCTGCAAAGCACTTAGAGATGGTACTATTACTTATTAAGCACTTTATAAATCCAAATTTTTATTATCATTATTTAATTTTTATTATTTCCATTATTTTAGGATTGCCAACGAATCTCTCTCCCAGGCTAGTTGCTGACATCGTGGGTCCCGTCACAGAGACGCAGGTCAAGGGTTTGTTTAGCATCATTCCAGGAATGGAGTACTGTGATTATAGAGAAGAACAAGTCAGCTGGGGATATAAAGGTTTGTCTTCTTCATACTACTATTTCATATTAGTTAGTGAAATATGAAGCTGTGCATAAATCTTAAATTATATTAAATCTTAAGTTATGTTTCTTGTGTGGGTAGATTTTATAAGATCATGTATCTTGGAGAGTGGAGAAAAAGGGGAAATTACCATATAATTGCAAATTTATTCTTTTAGAGAAATATTTTGCGTGATGTTCAGGGGGGCGTTTCATGAAACAATTAGTCGGTGGTTTTCACCGACTAATATCATTTTCACCGACAATTTTATTGTCACGGACTATTTTCCAGGCCTCTGATTGGTCAAATTTAGTCGGCCCCGACAGTTGTCGGTGGACAAATGTTGATGAAATGCCCCCCAGTTCAACGATTTTGAAGTTTTCAAAGCCTTGGATGAACAGTATGCCTTTCATCTGTTTTGTGATATGTTGCCTTTTCTAAGAAATGAAAATTTCTTGTTAAGCTGTCTTGAGCCTAAGTGCTACATCGTACAAAGAATATTCGCATATGAAATGTCTTGCTTGTCAAAGGGAGTGAGCATTGTATCAGAACAGTTCACTATCTATTATCTAATAGATGAACATCCCCTACTTAATGTTTGTCATTCTACTTCAGTTTATATTTAATAATTAGTTTTCTTCTTTGAGTAAAATTAATATAAAACAAACGTAGGTTAGAATGAGATGGCAGTGGTATTCATTTGGTGAATATCGTTATTCCTTGTCCAAGTAATATGTATTCCTCTTTCTTTATGTATCCTGCAGGTACTGCTTATGTGCGATATAGTTCGGCTGCCCAGGCTGCTTACGCCAAGCAGAAACTTGATAACTTTGAGTACCCTCCTGGCTGTCCCATGCAAGTCAAGTTTGTGGAGGACAACTCATCGACGACAATTAATACAGGGTAAGTCAAGAAAAACTATTCTGGTAGCAGATTTATTCTTATAAGTCAAAGCTCATTCAGCTGAACCCATTTTCATGATTGTTGTGCCTCTCCAATAGCTTTTTGTCTTTAACATGGCAACAATTGAGTTTAGTTTTGTAGTAGAATACTGGTGTTTATTAATTATTTGTGAAACACATTTTGCAGGTCTGTTCTTGGAGGGTTTACTCCTGCTGCAGCAAGCCAACCACCATCCTGCACCGTTGCTCTACCTCCACTACAACCTATGGCTGACCCTGACAGGTAGGGAGTAGAAAGAGAGAGTGAATTGGAGGGTTGAAAGGGGTAAAAAGGAGAGGGGTAGTAGGCTGAAAAAGCATTTGTTCATTGGGGGGGGGGAGGGGTCACTACTGCAAGATGAACAATCTGCCGTCCCGCACTGTGGCGCTACCTCCTCTACAGTCCCTGACAGGTAAGGAGTAGAGACAGAGATGGATAGGGAGGGAGAGAGAGAAAGAGAGGGGGAGGGGAGAGAGAAAGAAAGAGAGAGAGAGAGAGAGAGAGAGAGAGAGTGGGGCAGGGCTGAGAAGAGAATGGGAAAGGGTTTTGAGGAAGGGATGTGGAGAGAGCATAATGCTCTTGGGGGGGCAGGGGATCTGATCCCTACCGCAGCAAGCCACTTACCATCATTGATAGTTAACACCCTCCTGTTTGTTCTTAATAATTACTTTTTTATGTGCATGATTTTTGTATTTTGACCTTGTCTCCCAATGCAGTCCTGTTGAAGAGCGACTGTTTGTGATCTGTACCCGCCCCCTTCCAGACCCCATCATTTGTGATGTCTTCAGAAGATTTGGAAACTTCATCAGCTACAAGAACGTCCATGGACGTAACTATGGCTACGCCAAGTATGCAAGTGAGTTTCTTTACTATTAAGTTTCCAAAGACTACAGACTTTTAAAAAAGGAGTTTCGAATCAGATATATGGCTATCTCAAAAAAAATTGCTGGTATTTATAATGGCATATCAGGTTTAGTCCAGGTTTAAGTGGGTATAGTTAGTCCACAGATTTATGGAGTGCCAAATGTTACCCTCCTCATCGTGCTAGAATTGCCATATTTATACAATGAACAAAGACAAATCATGTCAACATGAAATAAAATTGTAATTTTTGTCTCGCCTGCGTAGCAAAAAGCGAGACATAGGCGCCGCTTTTCCGGTGGCGGCGGCGGCGGCGGCGTCAACATCAAAACTTAACCTAAGGTTAAGTTTTTGAATTGTTAATATAATTTTGAAAGTATAAGGTCCTATTAAATGAAACTTGACTAAAGGGTTATCAAGTATCCCCAATCATGTGAGGAAAATTTCAGGTCACAAAGTCAAGGTCAAAGGTCATTTCAGGTCAACAAACTTAGACTATGTTGTGGCATCATCATCAAAAACTTAACCTGAGGTTAAGTTTTTGAATTTGTAATATAATTTTGAAAGTATAAGTTCTTATTCAATGAAACTTAGACTAAAGGGTTATCAAGTATCCCCAATCATGTGAGTAGAATTTCAGCCCACTAGGTCAAGGTCAAAGGTCATTTCAGGTCAACAAACTTAACTATGTTGTGGCATCAGGCTAAGATTTTTTAATTGTTATCATAATTTTGAAAGTATACATTCCTATTCCATGAAACTTGAACATAAGGGTTATCAAGTATCACCAATCATGTTATTAGTCTTTTAGGTGACAAAGTAAAGGTCAAATGTCATTTCAGGTCTGGAAACTTAGACTTTGTTGTGGCATCAACATCAAGATTTTGAAATTTTAGCATAATTTCAAAAGTGTTTGTTCAAATTCCATGAAACTTGTACCCAAGGGCTATCAAGTATCACAAATCATGTGACACAAATTCCAGGTCACAAAGTCAAGGTCAAAGGTCATTTTAGGTCAGTAGACTTGGATTATGTTCTCAAAATTTAATATGAGAATTAATAAATAAATTGTTGTTATTTTTCATATTTCATGAAAGTAAATATTTGAATCATTCAGTACTTTCCCATGAATATTCTAATAGTAATTTTAGTATTCGATCCCAGGCCTAGTATGTACATGATCAGTTACAGCTAGGTGACAATATTGATGTTTGGATAATATATATTGGAGTATATCTCATAATAATGTTCTCATTATGCTAATGAGACGTGATGTGATGTAGATGGGCTCTACCTTCCAATTGTTTTTACACAAAGTGCTGAAAAATCCTCTTTTCTTAAAAAGTTTATTAGATAACTTTATTTGTAAATTACTGACAAGCATTGAAACATTTATAGTCTTACCCATACACTAAATCTCATTATATTGTATTCTTATGATACAGTAAATAATTATTCTGATGATTCATAATCAATATTCACTTCAAAATGCTTATTATATTCAGAGGATTTCATTTTCGGGGGTCTGCAAATGGGCCACCCTGCCTATAAAAATAATGTCCCAACCTCAATTTTTCATCATATCGAATTGCGTAATGCCGAATTGCGTAATGCAGGCGAGACCGCCGAGAGCGTTTCACTTGTTATTTTATAACTGTATTCATTTTGGTTATTCACTTTGTTACGGAATCACAAGATACTGATCTCATCACTTAGCCCTCCCTGACTTAGTCCACCATTTTGTATACTAGCATTCTTCATGAAATTTCTAAGCCCCACCTTTAATCTTTCATTTTGTCTTTTAACTCCTTCTCAAATCACCCCCAGGGAAAGAATCGGCTGAAATATGTCTCAACACTCTCCATGGGCAGACGATAGCCGGTGAGAAACTCAAGGTCATTGTCGCTGACCCTGAACCAGAAGAGAGAAAGCGCCCACGTACAACATGAAATTGCCAATCAAGCTCTCAAGCATTCGGGTAAGTCTCTAATGGTCATGCATGGTTTTTCTGTCGCGTATTATAGAAAATAATTGCTTAGATATAGAAAAGAAACAAGCAAGGGTTTAGGAAAGAAATTAGAAAACAAAAGATAGAGATAGATTTTATCATGTTCATATGCACACTTGACATTTAAAAACTTGTCATTGGAACTATAAATCCCTTTAATTACTTTCATATATCTTTGTTGCTTCACATCTTCATAAAACCTAACTTGCACTTTTAGGTTATAATGAAAGAAATACAGGGTTTTCATTTCTTTACAAGGAGATTATTTTTTCTCTGAGAGGGATGGTCAGGCTTATCTATCATTTTGTAGCTGTCTCGTATCCTTCATCATTTTCTAGCATTGCATGTGAATTCATTTCAATTTTAAAAATTCATGTGAAGTCATTTTCTTTCTAATCAAGGTAAAATGGTATTTTTTTAATATATTGAGTGTATTATCCTATTCTAGTTGACATTACTAAACTAAAAGACGTTTTTACTGGAAACTTTTCTGTGCAGAGTTTGACGTTTGATATGACATGTTCTAACTGTTATACCTATCTTCATTGACACAGAACTCATTCCAAGACACAAGACTTAGACTTCTGTACAGTAACCAAGTAAACAAGCTATGCCTGCACGTTATAAGCCACTACAAGACAATGAACCGTTGCGCACGCCAAGAGACTTTGACAAAGCATCTATGAACGAGAACCTGACAAGCGTATCGCACTTTACAGATACCCAAGACATTGCACTACCACATACATTTACGCTCAGATACCGTGACAAATCACAAACAAGAAGTGGTCAAGCATTATCGCCTTAACGGCCACTACGGGACGGTGAGCATCTACGTAAGCTCAAAGACGTCGACAGACATTGCGAAAAAGTACTTCGACAAGCGTTATCGCATGTACAGCCACTATGGTACAATAACTACTACATATGCTCAGAGACTGACAGGGCTGTACCGATCTCACTTGTAACCACTACAAGACAACGATCTCCAAGCCCCGACTCTGACAAAGTATCCGTTAGCAAGCAATCCAGCAAGCATTGTCTACTACACTTTGAGCCACTTCGACATGATGAACGTCTGTAGACGCCCAGACCATCTGACGGCATCTGTGAACTAGAGCCCCTGACAAGCATTACATCACTTACAGCACCCACAAGAGAGTCAACCTCATCTCTACGGCACAAGACTGACAAAGCATTTGTGAAAAATGTGTACATCCATAACAAGACAACAAACCTCTAGGAACATCCAGAGACTGACATACACTTGTGAACCAGAAACCTGACAAGCATTATCACATATACAGTCACTAGGAAACATTATCCCAGAGCTGCTTATGCACAAAAAGCATATAAAGCGAACAAGAACTCTGACAAGAAATAGCACTTAAGCCACCTCAAGAGGGTGAACCTCTACTTACGCCCAGACTCTCTGACAAAGCATTAGCGAACAAGAATCCCTGTCAAGCGTTATCTCAAGTACAGACAAAGCATCAGCGAAGGACAACTCTTGACAAGGTTTCCTACACCTACAGTCACTACAAGACAGTGAAGTACTCTGACAAAGCATTTATGGAAGGCCTTCATCAAGAGAGTTGTTAATTCAGCTAACACGTCTGCCCTCTTTTGGAGGAAAGCTGTATACACAGCCCGACCTCCCAACATGCAAGTGACCAAACTTGCCTGTCCTTACAAGACACCGTTTCCATACCATACGCTTTGGACAAAAACTCTGACTCTACATGATTTACATTGTCAACGAACAAGCTGTCTAGCGACCACGATGCAACTGTGAGTTAGTGAAGCTCATTTTCAATATATGGTTTATCTAGAAGACAGACTCTAAACCGAGTAACTCTTCTCTATATCAGAACTTTACTGACAAACACTTTGGCAAATGCTGTCTAAATGTACATCCATTTACAAAAGAAACACATATGTATTTTAAATTGTCTGACTCAATTGGTGCAGCCACACTGGCAACTCCAGTTCACAAACTCCAAGAAATTTGATTCTTGGAATTAGATACCTGTGGTTTGCCAGTTTGACTGGGAATTCCCCTTAAACATATTATTGAAACTTCCCATAAATGCTTGCATCAATATACCTTCTTAAACATATCATACTTGGCTCTTCAAAAAATTCCAATCTGAATGAAACGACTCCCAAACACTTGACTTGCATATGCCCTATATAGGTTATATTTTTAATTATATTTGCTGCCTCAAATCCTATGCCATAATTATGTGTATTTGACGGATAAAACTACTCACATAATTTACTCAGACCAATCAATGTGTGCTCGTCCTAAATTGTGCTACTTTTTTAAAATAATTGTTTTCCTTTTTTATTTTTAAAGTTAATTCAAGTGAGTATTACCTTTAGTATGGTTACTTTAGGATTTAATTGATATTAGCGGGTTGTGGGGGTGTTTCTCAAAGCCTTTTTTCTATGACAAATGACAAAAATCAGTGACAAATCTGCTGATAACCAACCAGAAGCAAGAATTTCACTAGCTCATAACAAAAACTGTCATTTGTCACTGATGACAAGTTTTGAAACACCCCCCAGATGTCCAGTATTTGTAGGTACATTTACTAAGAATTGTTCAATCATTTATAAGTGTTCAATGTATATTAGCTTCTAATATAATGCATGCCCGTTTTATCATTATTTGTAAATCGTGTTAAAATCTGTTATCTCTGTAGAATTGGATTTCAAAACACTCAAAAATTGTATTCAAAACTGAATTTGACAAAAAAAACTTGTGCGCTAGATAGAAACAAAGTACTCTTTTACGTACATGTGGAATTATTGCCCATTACTTCTTGTTACTAAAATATGTTTGTAATATAAATGTTGATGTTATGATAATTTTTAGATGTGGAAAGATTTTTTTTTTTTAATGAAAAAAGAAAGTGGATACAAGATGGCAGATGCAAAACAGCTCAAATTCCATAGTATTAGCAGTCGCTTCATGACTTTATGCATATTTCTTGAAGCTGTCTTTTTGTAGTACATTGTAAGAAATGTGGTATTATTGTAATAAAAGTCTGGATGTTTGCAATTCTTTCCTTTTAGTTTTATATTGAATATCTGTAGTAAATTGACTACCTATGGGGATATGATAACATGAAAGGAGAAATTTCTCATGGACACTGGTGAATCGACTCCCATTTTGAATGTCAGATAGAAATAGAAAAGATTTAAGGCCTGTCTGTAGTAAATAAAGGGAATTCAGGAAATTTTCTTTGAAAACATGACTGCTTGTTACACCAAATTAAAGCCCATCTGCACTAGTTTGGCCAGGAGGAATTAGACCACCCTGCTGGTCAATGACAGGTGGTTATCTCATCAACTCAGCTCTCCATTAACGTAAGAAAAAGAGGATCATGGGGGACCAACGGGTACCGCTTACGCATAGTTTTCTATATAGAGGGATCAAGTAGCTAAAAGTAGTGCAGTGGGGCTTTAAGAAATGGACATTAGTTGGTTTCTTTCAAAAAAGATATCACTTTAGTCAAGATTTTGCACAAACAAGAATTCAAATTTATAGATGCATATTTTCAAATTACAAAATTTCCTGTAGCACATTGAGGACATAACATTGAATCCTGTTACAAACTCAACTGTCCTGTTCCAGTATCTCATAACTTGAAATGTTCTGGTACATGCACGTAGGAACTAGGAAATGTGTTTTTTGTAAACATTCACATCGTTGCCAAACACATGAAATAGAATAATCCTCCATAAATCCTTTGAGATACATTTAGGATTATCCGATGTAGTAGTATTAATAACCCTTAAGCCTGGGATGTACCTCTTCCTGGAGTTAAATACATGAAGTACTTTTCAGTCATTTTTGTAGTAAATATGACATATCTAATCATTTTAATAGCCCGACAGACATGTGTGATATCATAGCAATAAACAAATCCCTTCAGGTAGATTGTACAAGGGCAAGTCCATTTATACTTGGTCATTTGTTGTCCTATACATTCCAAAGTATTGTGGAGCTTTGGATTTAAATCGTCATCTAATGTGTCATTTTAATTCATATTTAGTCTGATCTAAGCTCAAGTAAGGCTATAAATATTAATAATAATATTGGGGGTTCTTGTATAGTGCTCATATCTGTCAGACTTGACACTCAAGGCGCTTCCGATTATTACCCTAGCTTTAGCACGGCTGCCATTACGGCGCTCTAGCATTTCAAGGAATTAATTCCTGCCAGGTACCCATTTACATCACCCGAGTTGAGTGTGGCAAATGTAGATCAATGTCTTGCCAAAGGACATTAGTGCTTCAGCGGGACTCCGCACTCAAACCGCGGACCTTGTAATCGACAGTCCGGTGACGTATTCACTCGACCACGAAACTTTATAAATTGTTGAGATAGACTAAAATGTTGGATGTCGTTGGTAACAGACATGTGTATGAGACAAAGTAGCTTTGACTTGCTGAGAATTATCCCCTGCCTTAGTACTCTCTCTCTCTCTCTCTCTCTCTCTCTCGGGTGTTCTGCCAGGGGGCAGGTCCACACACCAGAGTCATCTGTAGTTCTTTATCCCTCTATCTTTAGCCTTCTTCTTCATTATTACAAATGATCTGTCGCCTATCAAGTCTGACTCCATTTCAAGTCTTGGTCTTCCTCTTCCACATTTATCATCTATATTCCCTTCCATGATTTTAAACTCGAACCCATGCATATGACAAAAGTCATATTCAGACTTTTAATTAACGATTTCATAATAAACGATAATTTTCTTAATATTCTCAATGTAGAAATACACAATAACCCTACCGTGTATAAATACCTAGAGTTAGGATCCATTTAATACCAAAAGTAGTACTAATACCCTATTAAACCAGGGTGGGGGTTTTTCACTTCGAAGCTACTGAAGCATGTTCAGAAGTGATGTTTAAAGTAAACTTCCTTCAAAAAAAGGGTGGGGGGTGGAGGCGGAGGCTGTAACATGACCTTGGATATAAATGTGCACTGTAATTTGCGGAGTAGTACTTGAATCCAATGACCTGGTTATAATACTGTACATGCTTTGGTTGTCGGTAAGTGGTAAAACACTTTATAAGAAACGGGTATTATTATCATTATTTTTACTAAATGGATGGCAAGAAAGGATTTTTTTTTTTTTTTTAAATATCTAAAAGGTTAGTGAACTCATCTTGAAAATAAGCAATTAAACAAGTTTTCCTTCATAAATCACACTATGTAGAGGCTGATCAAGCATGCCAGAGGTCAGAGCATGAAGCTGTTAAATATCCTCTAAAGGGACGTGGAGCTTGGGGTAAACCCCAGCCCCCTGCCCCCATGTGGGTTATGCATTGTATATTTAAAGCATTTCATCAGGATTTTTCTAATATGTGCATGAAGTTGACAACTCGAACTAATGTTGATCAAAATTAAATCGTCTCGATACTTGTTCTTCTGATGGAAAAAAATACTGAAATACTGCTGATAGAAACATAGTCATCGTGAAGCGTGACAAGTAAAAAAAAAATTTGAACATCGGTTTGACTGTTTTGATCACAATGGACTACACACACTCCAGTTTACATGACATTGACTTTTATACATGACTAAGGTAAGTATTCCAGTGGCACGCTGTAAACATGGCATTTTATACATGTATGTTCATAGCAGAATAAATGGTAAAATACTTGTAACTATCTTTTAATTACTTTATTAATATATGTATCATTTGAAGCTTGCTTTGTGTTTTTGTCAAATGTGTCTACAGTGAAAGCTTTTTTTAATTAAAATTTTGCAGATGATATAGGGATGTGCTTCATCGTAACCCCCCCCCCCCAAAAAAAAAGTTAATAGGCACCAGAATTCCATACTCCCAATTAATTTGATTTAGCCACTAAAATTAATACATTGTTTGAAAGATCATTAAACTGCTTTTTATTTCAATTAAAGGGTCATAGTAGTGGGTTCTCATTGGGAATTTGACATCGTTTGGGTGTTTTTTACCAAACAAAAGGTGTTGTCAATCACAAAGAGTGGACTTCACTTTTATTACTGACAGGTCTTGTGTAATGCACTGTGCCCTGAACTTACTATTAACCATTTCCCCTTTTCTTTATCATCTCCTATCCAATGTGCTTGAAATGCTTCAACATTATTAATTGTTTTCCGTTATGATTTTTCTTCCGCAAGTATAGTGAAAAGTGGATTATTACCATGCCATGACCAGCAATTTTTAAAGATTTTTACTTTCAGGGTTTTTATTCAGATTTGATAATCAATTTTTGAGCAATTGTGAATCTTGTAAGTGGTGATAGTACGGATATCCAATGTGCATGTATTCTTCTTGTTGTATACATATACATGTAAATGAATATGTCGAGTCTCGTACACACACGATGCTGTGAACTGCCTTTAAACATATTGCTGCGTTGAAGATTAGCTGTAGGCAACAAGGGGCCATATGCATACTCATTTATCTTTGGGCTACAGTCTAGAAAGAGGTGCCGTGGTCTAGTGGATACGTCACCGGACTGTGGATCACAAGGTCCGCGATTCGAGTACCGCTGTGGCACTAATGTCCTTTGGCAAGACATTAATCTGTATTTGCCACTCTCCACCCAGGTTCAGTAAATGGTTAACCTGGTAGGAATGTATTCCTTGAATGCTTTTAGCACCTTAGGGCAGCTGGGTTAAGGCCAGGGTAATGATACTACATGTACTTTGTAGGCGCCTTGAACATCCCCTGGGATAGATACGTACGCAATATAAATGTAGCTGTTATTATTCATTATTACAATCTATAGACGTGAAGCACGCTACGCTTATCATTTTATTTTGCTTCGGTAGTTTTTTAAAGGCGGTATACTGCGTCGTGTATGAACTGGGCTATTGGATGATGTATTACATGTATGTCTGATTATACTGATTGTGACCCATGTTTTATGTTCTAGAGGGACTATATAAATCAAGATGGACAACTTACATAGATGGATGTGGACCTCTATGAAGCAGTTCTAGGAGGAAGCCAGGTGAGATATTTTGCTTAATTCTGGGTGATTCCGTATAATATGTCCCGGAGGTCATTTTGTTCGCATATCACATCCAAAAATGAAGAATCTCTTTATGTGACTCTTTCATAATGGTGCTCTCTGGAATCACTACCAGTGGTGACTGGTCACATTCATATGAGATTTTGCATTCATGGACGGAAATACACGCATTTGTGGTTGTAATGCACGCATTCTTGAATGAAATACTTGGATAACTGTCCATATGTCGAAGGACCATGATAAGCATAGCTTGAAAGTGTAATGGATTATGGATAAAAATGAAGTTGGAAGTGTAGCAGCCATGATCTACGTGTATCACCATGAGCCAATCTGCCACTGCTTCTCATCTTGAACAAACAAGAAATAATGATAATGATAATATGCCGTTCTTGTATAGCGCATATCACATTATGATATAACGTCTCTATGCGCTTCCAAAGGACTTTTGATATTATTACCTCCACTATAGCTCCGGCAACCATAGTGCTCAGTGCATGCAAGGAATGAATCCTACCAGGTACTCACTTACTACACCTGGGTCGAGTGTGACACTTTGTCTCTTTTCACATTGGTTTTGGTGGATCAATTGTTTGTTGTCAGTAGTCAGTAGGCAATTGTCAGTAGGCAGTTGAATAATTTATTTATTAATTTGATATGTAAGTAGCTTTACCCTGTTTATTCTCTCCCCCAAAAAAAAAAAAATACTGCATTGTAATCATAGTGTCTGTAATGGTTCTTTTTCATCCCTGCTTGTTCTAGGTTGACTGACCATACCAGTCTATCCACAACAAGATTGTCAAAAGGCAAAAGGCAGAGAAAGGTAGGATGTGAACTGAGGCTTGTATTCTCAAAAGTGGACAAAGATTAACTTTAATTAACTTACTCAACTGTTCTATCGAGCAACAGGTGCCGTTCTGTCCATTACTCTACCGGTAATTCATAAAGCTAAGAATTCGTGCATGAAACGAAAATTAGCGATTGATTTCGTGATGAAAGGATTTTCATTTGTCCAGTCTTTTGTAGGGGATGAAGAGGTTCATGCTTGGCTCTCCTTTCAATAATCAGTCAACAAATTTAAACCACTTATCGTTTTTGTTGGTCTTCTGAGAAACAAGATGTAGTTTATGTTAGAGAGTGTGAGTTAGTTGATATTTATCACAGATTAGGACAATTAGTTCTGCACATAGCTAGTTGTGTTGTGTATTATGACAATTAAATAGAAGATTATGTAGTTTTCAGACTACCACCCCAAGTCTACTGTTAGTCTACTTGTATGAAATCTATTCTAATCTGTCCAGAACACAACAATTTTTTCGGTTGAAATGGAAAACATGGGCCCCATTGCATAAAACTTACCATTGATGGTAACTTTGCCATCAATGGCAACTACCATGGTAACAGGGCTCAACAGCCAATCAAAATCAAGGTTTCCATGGTAGTTACCATTGATGGCAAAGTTATCATCAATGGTAAGTTTTGTGCAATGGGGCCCTGATCTATCTGTTTCTCGAGGTTACTTATAGCATCTCAACCATGTCAACTGGTTATTTAATTTTTTGAAACCTCAAATTGGTGATTATGTGATTATGAGAGACAAAAATAGGTGGAAAGGATATTACAAAACATCATATAATTATGAATTATGGTAACATTTCTATCCTGTATTTAATAAATTGTGTCATATTCTTATCAAGAACCATGTAGTCTGATCATTTGCATCAAGATTTCTGTTTTATGTGTACTTGAGCGTAACAAATCCTACTTTCCTTTATATTTTCATACTTCCTCCAGGTATGACATACTGGACTCAATCAGCAGAAAGTTGAGGATCTAGCTTCAACTCTGTCCATGTGTGATGTGGAGAGGGAAGAAACTTCAACGAAATCAGCTGCATTTCTGCAATGATCCTTCGTGCTAGGCTGGGATGACTTGAATACATTGTGTACAGTCATTATTAGGACTGGCTCGAATCATTAAGACAGAAATTTCCAAATGTCTTTTCAGAAGCGTATGTTCTGGAACTGTTAGTTTCACTTCAGGAGGAACTTGTTATGCATTTACATGTGTAGCAAGTGAAATTGTTTTATCGATATCAATATATTGTTTTGTTGATATCACAATATCAATAAAGAACTGGGCAAATGTTCATAAACTTGCATCCCATCTAATGTGTTTCTGGTTAAAAAGAACAAGACAATCTTGGCAATTCATAATATTAAAATGATATCCAAGAACCCGTCCTTATTACAAGAAGGCTGTTAACTCCTTAAAGGGACTTTGTAACATTGTTTAGATGAGATAAAATGGTGCTAAGGTAGTGACTTCAATGCTAGATGTAAAATTAAAGATAATCTGAAAGTTTGAGTGAAAACAGATCATTATTAACGATAAAAATTGGGAAAAACTGATCTGATCGATTCCTTAATTCTCCCAACTATATTATTACTATTTAATTACATTTTAGGTGAATGTAAATCGTAACAAGGCTATGAATTGGCTCTATATATCATTCCAGACATTTAGGTGTTGAAAGATTTTAAAAATCCTGTCTTATGTCTTATTTTCATGGAAAAATGGTTGGGAGAATTTACTGTTAGAAGGTGTTGACCAGTGACGCCTTCAAAGAAAACCATAAATATCTTTGTGGTTTGAGAATTTTTTCAGGTTTTTTTGCATGCTACAGGGTTAGTACAGTAGAAGGAATATAATATAATATAACATTTCATACAAAAATTACTCAGTTTTTTCATCAACCTTCAACAATGTTACTGAGTCACTTTAAAGATAAAGTTGATTTCTGGTCATGCGAACTGCATTGTGAAATAAACGTTGTGGAATCGATCAGAAAAGTTTGATCATCTAGCATATACGTATTGGTGTGTACTGCAAGGCTCTGGAATCATCAAAATGATAAGAAATTTGGCCGAGTCTTTGTAAAGTTACAAGCACTGTACACGGAAAGATGTATATGGGACTACACGAACATGTGGCATAATTTCATCTCTTTTTGCTCTCAACAGACATCATAATTACCCATTTAATTCTGGAAACTGACAATTTTGTTAATTCGAACATTAAAACATTCTTTTGTCAAATCCCATGGTAAATTATTGTTGAAGTTGCATTTCATTGTGAGCTTTGCATGTTCCGAGTATTAAAGAAAGTTGATTATCTGAAAGGCTTTGTCTTTATTATTTCCCCCCTTGTTCTCACGGTTCCTTCCAAAGTTCTTATAATAAGCCACTACAGAGATACTATCTGCGCATGGGCAGATATAGGTCATTTGTACAGAACTGTAAAACCCATTGAGATGACTGCTGAATACATGTTCATGAGTTATGTACCGGTAATCATTATTTATGCACCGGCGGTACATTCTACGATACACAGGTGGAAGTATTCTTTTCAAGCAGACAAACAGAAGTTATTCATGAAGCACCTCCATCACTTTGGCAGTGATTACTCTGAAATGGCTTTAATATTCGGAACAATACAAGAGATAGGACACATCTCTGTGATAATGCACATTTGTACCTTCTCTCTCTTGCTCAATCTCCCTCACTATCTCCCTCACTATCTCTATCTCTCTCATATGATTTGTAGATAAAGATAAAGATTGTCATAAATTATCTGAAACAGTCTGCAAGTGGGTCATCGAGCCATCAAATCGATCCTTCATGTAATTGATGAAATACCACCGGGGGCTGGTTTCTCAGAAGACTGTCTAGTCATTTAATTGCTACCATTACATCCCAGTCTGGTGTTAACTTGCCGTAGTCTTTGTTTTCAGTTCCTGATTAGTATGTAGTCTAAACAATAAAAACAATGTGAAGAAGATATTCCTTCCGACTGTTATTTTTGTTTTAAAGATTTTTTTTATTAGAGATAGCGAGGAGAAAATGAAACAGAAAGAGGGAGAGAGTGAGTGTACGTGTGTGTGTGTGTGTGTGTGTGTGTGTGTTAGAGAGAGAGAGAGAGAGACAGAAAGAGACAGAAAGAAGAGAGAAGGGAGTGAAGAAAGTGAGGAGAAAATGGAACGGGAAAGAATTACAATATGAGAGAGAGAAGGAAAATACATGCTAAGGCTTCATTATTTCTGTCATCTGACAAATATCTACATGTGACATATTACAAGTAAAACAAAAATACTTGACACATTATTTTTGCGTATTTTCAATATATATTTGTATTGATTCAACTCACAGCTGACGAAAACAAAACTTTGAAGTAAAAGTTTTTTGATACACCACTCTTTGATTTACATTCCTCCCACATACCTTTGCTCATATTTTCCACATTTTGTGTGTTAAGCACAAATCATACAAACAAATAGAATGGCAAGTTACATAAGTGAATAGATCAGTACAACTCCTTCAAGATATTGGAGCTAAATATATCACAGTGTGGACAGACTCCCTCACCACTTCGAGGCTCGTTCGGACACGACACGGCAAAACCTCAGCGTTTTTTCATAATGACAAAGTATAATACGCTGCACATTTCTGCATTTTATAACACAGGGCTCAGCGAATACGCACAAGCAGTTGCAATTCGTTTACACATAAAACCGCGGCAGGTGTTTTTTTTCTTGGTGGTTTATCTGAACAAGCCTTTATGGGGAATATCCATTATAGAATAACACTATACATGAAAGGGATTGTACACCACACAGTAGCCTTCACTGACATAAACCGATCCAATAAAGTACCGGTGTGTTGGCTCAGTCAGTAGAGCGTCCGCCTCACAACCGGGAGGTCGTGGGTTCGAACCCGGCCGCGTCATACCAAAAGACGTTAAAAGATGGGAGTCGCTGCTACCTTGTTTGGCGTTCAACAATAAGGGGATAGAGCAATGTCGATCTGGTGCTGCTCAGTGGCTGCCGGGCTCACGATCAATTGGGCACAAAGAATTTCCATTTTCGGTTTAATAAAATTTGGAGTGGACTATAAATTATTATTATTATTATTACTAATATGAAACAAGAGCTGCATGTCGGGATGGTTCCCATTGGGAGAAGACTGTACTTCTTGTATCAAATCAGAATCGCTTTAATCAAATTTCTAAACAGTGTTAACATGTTGTCAACAAACACATACATACTGCTGCCGTAACTAACAACATATACAACAATAATGATGGGCAGGCATATTACATTACAAGACAGAGAATGTATCTTCAAGTGAAATTGAAAACTGACACGAAGGTGAAAATTGTTAACAGATATATATGGTAATTTTGAAGTGCAAAGATGGCCTTAATCTTCTTCACGTGATCGTCTGGACAGGCATGTGATTAAGGGTTTGATAATACTGATTTTCTTCTTTTTCTGGATTAAAAGGTCAAATACCCTTGCACTCAAACTAAGGACGCAAATAACGAAACATACAGAACGTTAACTCACAACCTTTTGTTTTCGTAAATGGTTTTTAAAAAAGAACACTTAATTTGGATAGCAAAAACTCAAGTATTTACATAAAAGTACATAAAATCATTAGTTAATTACTTCAATCTGAAATTTACAATATGTACATTTCAATCTCTCTTCAGTCGCTTGAATATTAATGAAACACGTAAGACAGTCTTTGCAACTAAGTTTTCTGAACTGCCACATACATGTAGCAACTTCAAATACACATGTAAGGACTGAATCTTGAAAAATCATGGGGGGGAGGGAAGGCAATTTCCACTCGAGGAAGCTGCATAGAAATTTTAATAAAACAGCATCGATGAATTTACTTCCTAAGGAAAAGTAGAAAATAAGAAGACACAAATTTTCATATTTTGCTTGCTCTTTTCAGACAAACAAAATATGACTACTACCTCATAATATCTAAGCCAATCGGAGTGCAAGTCAGATAAAAAGGAGCATCTTTAACATGTTTGGAGTTTACAAGAATATTAACTTACACAAGCAGAGGGGAAAACAAACAGGGAAATCCTATTACAACAATATTATTCAAAGAACTTCTCCATACATTGTAATCAAAAGAGTATCTTTAATAAACGATTGAATATCTATCAATGAACAACAATATATTTGTTATGTAAATAGTACATTGTGTTGTATTACATTAACATTGGTATTCTCTAAAGTGAGATATTGACTTTAAAATGAGCAACCGTGTACATTTATCTGTGTGTAGTTTATGATAATGTGCTTTTCAACAATGCTGGACAAATTTAAGTACAAATTCACAATGACTGAATACAATGACCGAGCTATCATATCAGAAAATTTAACATAGGCTAGAAGATTATATGCTATTACTAGAATAAAGTTAAATAATTAGGATGGAAACTTCAGTTCAATGCCGAAAGTTAACTTAATTGGTGATATCAAATATTTGTGGCAAATTTTCTCATTCAACCTCAATGTGCGTAGTCCGGCTTCAAATCAAAGCTCTGGACCATGATTCATCAAACTTGTTATCAATAACAAGTTACGATAACTGTTATAAGCTACTGAAATCATGGCATCTGATTGGCTAAGAGCAAATTTGTCATAGAAATTTAGCATTTGTTATTGGAACAAGTTTTATGAAACAGGGTTCAGGAGTTAAAGGTCCAATCAATACACTTCACAAATTTTCATAAGATGTTTTTTTTATTCCTATCATCCATAATATTTACTCCACTTTGAATAGATAATATAGACATACAGTCCCAGTGAATCCTGATCATACATGAAAAGAACACACACAGCACAACAACCACACTTTGTTATACATGTATCTGCACAAGTAAATTAGACATCCCCTGATCTGATATATAGAAACAATTCAACCTATACAAAAATATCTTCTTCACACTCAACAAACCTTCCTTCCCAATGTATAATCAATTATTTGTTGAGTTTGCCAAACTTCATATACATTCACCTGTTTATATAATCCCATACTTTTACAATCTGTTACAAACTTCTTCTTGCAAAATATAAACACATCGTGCAGAGCCGTGAGAAAAATCACTCTCATTTTGCACATTTCTCGCTCTATTTGTATGCTGCACAGAACATGTGAACCTCCTCAACCATCTCTTCTTTTCTCATTTTCAAAATGTTTGAAACTAATCTTCTCAAGTGTCTTGCAAACTCTTGTTTCCCGCTCATCCATGCAAGACAATAAAATGATGAATAAAAACAAACTCGTAAAGTCATACGAGAGACAAAATTAATACTCGACCTTGATAAATACAGCAATGCACTAACCCTAGGATGGATGCGATACAAAGAAAGATGTCTGATATTGATGATATGCAAGGTATCATAATATACATCGTAGAGATATAAGGGAAATCCCCTTAAACCATCAGCAGGAGAATTCCCCCTTGAGAAAAGTAAATGAGATCATAGTCAGAAATCCCATGCATGAAGGCATATTCATAATTAAAACACCGAGCTTTATAAACGCATTTAGTTTTTAAAGGTAATGAATATACAAGCGGCAGATACGATATAAAGTATGGTCACTGCATAAAGCAATGAACCTGAACCGCAAACATGTACAACGCTGCTTCCGTACTCTTCAAATAGGCAATGGACGGCCCCGTGCTCCTATTCCAACGATCCGGTACTGCTACGATAATTCCTGGCCATGCCGAGCACAATGATGCAACCAATGTCCATACAAAGCCGATACAATATCAGGATTAATACACAGAGGCGCTAAAGGCATAGAGGGTCCGATTACATCATCACCCCTTGTTCAGAACTGAAGTGCAGACGGTTGAATTCGCGACTATGAGTTACTGGATGGTGTGCTGGTGTAGGTGGGATTTGTTGGCTTCACAAAGCGGTCGTGGTGGCCAGATGGCGAAGGACCTTGGGGCCTAATTCTCTGTTGGGGATCGAACATATGGGAGAAATTAAAATGAGATATAAATTTGACTTTGATATTGACGGTTGATTATATTTCATAACTTTAAAAAACTAGTTGAGGGGGTTGTCCTAAAATGTAAAGTCAGATTTGTCTCATCATCTCCCATTTTGCTTCTATTCTACCCTCTCTTTCTCCTAACATCTCTATTTTTTTTAATTTCTTTCCTTCTCTTTTCTTGCTTTCGTTCTTTCTCTCCCCCCTCTCTCTCTCTCTCTCTCTCTCTCTCTCTCTAATACACTACACTTCAATCCCTCTAATTCTTCACTTTCTCCCTCCTAACTTCCTTTCATCTCCAAATCTCTCCCCTTCCCTCCTTCCACTGTTCTTTCTCCCACACCCTCCTCAACTCACCATGTGAGGGTTGAGTGGTGCTGGTCCTACCGTGGAGAGGTGCCATACGGGCTGATGGGTGATGGATGGCTGGCCGTAGAGCTGGCAAGCGAGGCACCCCGGGTGGCTGGGGATGGGGGAGTCAGGGCAGGGTATGCTGTCATATCAAGAAAAGAAAAAACAAAGCATGAAAAATGCATGAAAATGCCAGCTCTGAATGAAGACCAGTAATGATCTGTTTCAGTTTGCTCCAGAACCCAAATCCTTTAAAGAAAGGTTACTACTGCCGTAGAATCACCATCATTGTTTAGTGTCCGTTTTTCCCCCCGATGTGGGGTTGGACATGTCATTTCCCTTAAAGATACTATTTCCCTTTTGTAGCCAACATCAAATTCTGTAGAACTTTGCAGGAATTATGATAATGTCATGTATGTCCTATCTGTGAAATTTAAACGTTAGCAGTGTCCTAATATTCAAATTATGCAAGGAAACCCATTTACTTGCTAGACTTCACTGTCAGACACTATTGAGTGACTGACTGGCTTTTTCATCTTTGGTAATAACATACATAAAATGAGCTGTAAAGGGTACATGAGCATTTGTCTACATCAATAACCCACTTCTTGTAATGGCCAAAATTAAACTGATTGAATCTTTGCGCAGCATAAAACGTACGACCATTCGGTACAATGGTCTGAAAAATCAGATTATTACTTACTGGCTCTATAGCTCCTAAGTCGATTTGACAACTAATAGTCGTTATTTTCCCACTTAAAGACATTTTCAAGCCCCTTTTTTAAGGGAAGTTCTAAATTAGTATTGTCTTTCAAATGCCGTTGGAATTTAACCTTTTCATTTTTTTGGCCTGCAAATGGGACATAGTACCTTTAAGGCTCTTCTCCAAGCCTTCCGGTCTTCAGCATCTGCCTGGGTGAGGTCAGATGCTCTAAATCTCATTTTAAAACAAATTTAACTCTTGCCAGGTAAGATAAGCCTGATGCGTCTAAAGACGAATATGGTATGGGTGATGATATCGTTCTAGGCCTTAGACCTTGAGCCATCTCATTGAACTGTCTCTAGTCATCTATCAATCTTTGGTACAAATTCTTACCAGGTGAGATAGGCCTGGCTGGGTTAGGTGAGTAGGGGATGGGTGATGATATCGTCCTAGGTCTTAGACCCTGAGCCATCTCGTTGAATTGCCTCTCATCATCCATCTCCAGACTTGACTCGCTCTCTGACAGGTGTCTGCTCAGAGCCTCTCTCCTCTCCTGCTCCAGAAGGAGCTTACGCTGGAGACGGACGTTCTCCTCCCGTACCTCCCTTTCGTCCTGCTGGATGTGGACAATCCTCTCTTGGTCTGGATAAAAAAAAGGAGACAAAAATATTGTTGAGAGCTACAAACTGAAACCCTTGTATCCATCACAGGGGATGCTCAAGGCACCTACAAAGTAGTTATATTACCCTGGCTTTAGTTCAGCTGCATTTAGGTGCTAAAAGCATTAAAAAAATAAATTACTACCAGGTACCCATTAAATACACTTGGGTGGAGAGTGGCAAATGTATACAAATTTCTTTTCAAAGGACAATAGAGCCGCGGCGGGAATCGAACTGTGAACCATGTGAACCATCTGATCCACAGTCCGCTGACCTTTCCACTAGACCAGGACACCTCTACTGCCTTTTGTCAGAACCAATGCAAATCATGAAATACACAAAGACTCACGTTCCATCTGAGTAGAAAGAAGCTGGTTCTTGAGCTTGCGAACTTCATTCCTGAGCTGTTCCACATAGCGGGAGAGCGTTTCTGTCGTCTCGCCATTTTTAATTTCACGTGGGGATGGTGGCGCTGACACAGGCTCGTCCAACTTCTCCTGCAGATTTCTATTAGGGAAATAACAATGGGAAAAAAAGATGATTTATTAGATTCTTAACAGCAGGATTCATGCTGTGGAGATGAGTTGTTATCAGAAGACCTTAAGACATTTTTATCTCTTCACTCTTACTATGCCACAGAATTGTATGTGTCAATGCTGAAATTCTGTTAAACAAGTTTCCAATCATCTCTCTCAAGTGTTCTGCCAAGGGCAGGTTCACACACCGAGTCATCTGTAGTTCTTTCTCCATCCCTCTCTATCTTTAACCTTCTTCTTTATTATGTCATATGATCTGTCACATATCAAGTCTGACACCATCCCAATTCTTGGTCTTCCTCTTCCACAATTACCATCTACATGTACTTGTATTCTAAGATGTCCCTGAGCATGTTATCCCATGGATGCGTCCTATTCTTTATTCCCTTCTTTTATTTCTTTCTTCCTTTAAAGTGACTTGGTAACATTGTTGAAGGTTGATTAAAACATTGCGTAATTTTGGTATGAAATGTTACTTATAATCTTCCTTTTAATGTACTAACCCTCTAACATGCAAAAAATCCTTAAAAATTCTCAAACCACATAGATATTAATGGTTTTCTAAGAAGGCGACACTGGTCAACACCCTCTAACAGTGATCAACAGTAAATTCTCCCAACCATTTTTGAATTTTCCCAACCGTTTTTCCATAAGAAAAAGACATAAAACAGGCAATAAAAAAATCTGTCAACACTTAAATGTCTGGAATGGTATGTAGAGCCAAATTATTGCTTTGTGGCGATTTACATTCACCTACAATGTAATTAAATTGTAATAATATAGTTGGGAGAATTAAGGAATCGATCAGATCAGTTTTTTCCCAATTTGTATCATTAATAATGGTCCGTTTTCACTCAAATTTTCAGATTATCTTAATTGTACATCGAGCATTGAAGTCACTACCTTAGCACCACTTTCTCTCATCTTAACAATGTTACAAAGTCCCTTTAAAGGTAATGCAAAGTTTTGGGAAATTTTAAAATTGGATGGATAGTAATTCTTTAAATTTTTTATATATTTGGATGCCCCTGTGGATGTATTATAAGCACTACAAAATTTAGCCCCTAAAACACTTCTGCTTTCGAGCAAATTGAATAATCAAAATAATCAAACCAGTGCTCCCGGTGAATTTCAAATATTTCAAATAGCGCCTGAGGCCATTCCATGGTAGCTGCGACCATGAAAATCTCAGAATATGCAGTTCCGATATATAATTTCCAAACGGGAATAGCAAATCGGTCGGGAATAGCAAATCGGTCGATTGTAGTCAAGAAACATTTTTTTAAAGCTAAAGTAATATCAGTCTTGAGAGGGCGCTATACAACAGAACAAGTTCATTATTTACAATTTCATCACTTTAGACTCGATTTCAACCGCGACAACGATCATTGAATATTGCAAAATTGCATATGCTTCCAATATGTTCATTTGAACCAAATTCATGACCCCATACCAAAACTTTGTAATACATTTAATCATAGTGCCCTTGTTAATTGTTCACTTTTTATCCCCAACAAAGTTCAGGAATTATTTCTATACATGTACATGAAGGTTCTAAAAACAAACAGGTATCCAATGGTCCAATACAGTTTCTAATCTGTGAGGTCACGTGAATTATTCTATTTTATGATATACAGCTACAGCTTGCTTTGCCCATCACCCAACGAATAATCTCTTTATCTATTCTCCGTATTAAAGTCAGTTAGTCATTAAAGTGTAATTGTTTGTTCTTGTGACTTCAATAACACATAAACATGTAAACCAATGTCAACAGCAAGGCCATAATGTCTACAAACACAGCTGGGAGCCTTTTATTATATGCAAGGTTGTACAGTTTCATATTTATGTAATAGGTCTATACAATTTTGTAATAAAAATACATGTACATTAAAGATAGTTCCTTCCTTTGCATTAAAACCTCCCCAGTGGTGTCACTCGACTCACTTCAGATTCAAAGGAATAACATGTGATCTTCAGTGGCATTGAAAATGACCTCACTGTTTGCATATTTACAAGAAATTTTCCACAAAATATGACTACTTTTTGTGGAAAAACAGGCACAAAATGGACTCTAAATATAACCATACATTGGCTTATCAAGTACATTATTCACAAGAAGTGCATACATGCACTTTCACAGTTTGCAGACATTATGAAATTTCTTGCTCTTTCAAAATGCATATATTTTCAACCCCTGAACATTTTCATTTTAGTGAACATCCTTGAAAATTACCCCATTTTGTGCAAAATGTCCAACTATCACATGTACTCAAGGTCAAGATGTACAGTACGTGTACTATCACCGGTAAGCCTCATTCATTATGATATGGTAAACGGTCTCACAAAAATCGCCCCAGAAAAATAACATGAACTGAAAATTGATCACTTCACATTTCTGTATAACAAACTGATCAGTCAGTAACCTACAACAAAAAGAGCATAAGGTTTGTTGGATACACCTACTTATTTTTTACCTACATTAGCCATTCATAAAAACATACCGGTAAACATAAAATGGTTTTGCATGTACATGTAGTTGCTGTGGCATGTTTTCTAATAGATCCACTAAAGTCATGTCTGAATATAGCTTTAACATGCATACAGTAATGGCACCATCCAAATTGTCTGTCATCTTTTATTTATGATGACCGTACATAAATCTGTCATGGATCATAATTCTCCAGAATATGGCCTAACTATTAAACCTGCACGAATATGTACATATAGATCTATGTTGGCAATTTTCTATTCATAGCTCTTACGCAGACTGGAATAAAACAGATGACCTGTGGTGGTTATGTTTTCCCATCATGCTTTCTATAGAAAATACATGTGAATACAATATTTATATATTAACCCTTAGTGTTGTTTTCTCGGTTGTTTTGTCGCCTTTTAACATCAGGGCTGATAAGCTCCTTTCATAGGATGAGGGGGGGCGGTAAGTTCATAGTCACAGAGAAATAACTTTTAAAAAGACCATAATTTATTCAATCTACAGCCCTTGACAAACTCTTCAATACTTTCAATCATCTACATTTCAATTCAATTCAATTTTATTTATTTATCATCCAACAATGTAAAATCACATATAACAGTCATAGATACACAAATTGGCAACAAACAATAGATGAAAGGATACTCATTTGGAGCCATCTAGTATTACTGCACCCAAAAAAGTATGCCCAAAATATATATTTTGTTATATTTCAAGTCACGTGTTCCATGGCTCCTATAATATACATGTAGACAGATTTAAATTGTCCCTGGTTATCTGAAGAGCCTTCCTCTTTATTCCTTCATACGTGCAAGCACAGAATAGCAATTTTTCATTAGCATTTACATGTAGATCATCATCATCAATCATCACAAGATATTTTCCATAACGGTATTACAATAAATTTGATCATTTTTTTCATATTATCAAGAGCTTGGAAATGAATATTTTAGGAGATTACCGGTAGGATGGTTGGGAGTTGGGACTACATGTATATGTACAATAATAAGCCATATACAATAATAAGCCAAACCAATTGCCTATTATTCATACCCTTACCAAGTTTTGTATTTCTTATAAGTATGTGAAAAATTGATTTGTCCTGATTTGGTAGGTTTCTTGAGAATGTGACATATCAAATTAAAGCTTACGTCTAAAAGTATTCAAAAAAGGTCCTAAATCAACCAGTCCGCCACTCATTCTTGAGTTACCAAAAACGCAAATACATCAAAGTTACATGTACAAGAGGTATGACTCATTCAGTTGTTAACTGTTAGCTATGTATTTGGAATATGAGTGCATTACAAGAGCAATCGTTTCCAATAACACTGCTACAATTATATCCTCCAAAACAGGGATTAAACAAAGATTGAGAAAGCTCGCAAACCATTTTCCCACTTTACCAATACATAACCATCTCTTTAAGTGAACATCCTACCAGGTTGGGGCCTGACATTGTTCACAAACATATCCTATCAACAATATTTGCCCACAGCAGCATGATAGCAGCATTGAATTTCACTATCTGCCTTAAAGGTATAGACCAGTTCTGGTCATGCGATTGCATTGTGAAAGAAATGTTGTGGAATCGATCAGAAAAGGTTGATCATCTAGCATATATTATGTAAGTATTGGTGTGTACTGCAAGGTTCTGGAATCATCAAAATGATAAGAAATTTGGCCCAGTCTTGGTAAAGTTACAAGCACTGTACACAGAAAGATGTATATGGGACTACCCTATATCTATCCAGTCCAGATAGATATGATAATTTACCAAATATATCAATTAATAGGTGGTTTCTCGGCAAAATTTGTATCATCACGTCTTATTAAAAACATATTCTTTCACATGATTGGTAATAAGAGCTTCCATTTCATTTTTTGAGAAGGGGGCATTTCCAAAACTGGCCATTACCTTTAAAGCATGTGGTTTGAACGACTTTCAACTCTCTATACCAAATCCTCTCCAGCACCTCGCTAGGCATATTTTTAAAGGATGTGCTAAGCTTGATAATAACTTATTCACAGTGAATGCATATTTTTTTTTTTTAAGAATAATGAAACTTAAAAGTTGAAGAGAAACCTATCATGGATATTCAACATCTTATATCCTCATAAATGGAAATACTAACACTTGGACATGTGGTGATCTGACTTTATAATGCTCCAGCAACATTTTGCTTGAGCTTTCATTTCATTAAAAAACTAAGGGATTGATCATAAAACTCTTCCTTAATTTACAAATATTTGTGATACTGTAAAGATCTAAAGTGAAAATGAAAGCAACTTGAATCTAACCTCTATTTATATTCTGCAAATCCAGCTGACCGATGTTTTAGATAATACTGTTCTTCTCAAAGAGGTATTTAGTGTAAGGTTTTTGCAATAACTTATATTTCGAAATGAAAAGTGAAGGCAACTTGAAGTGTCCCCTCCTTAGCTTGAAAATTGTTAATAAGTGATCTTAGGATATTAGTTTTGTCAAAGACTGATTGTAAGACTTGTGAGACAAATCAAACAAAAAATATCTTGTGCAAAAATGAGAAGCTTGAAATTGTATATCGTTGTACCTTGGACCAGGATCCCATTTTTTCATAAATAAACTCAGAATGTTTGCCTAAAAGTAATAAGTGATACCTGTCTATAAAGACCACCCAAGGCAAGGAAGACAAGAAAAGTGGTCTTTATAGGCAATTAGGCAGGTGGTCTTTATGTACTGTACAGGTTCCTAAGTTCCTTTAGTACATGTTTCAATGAGAAACCATTTTCAGGGGAAACATAAAATGTGGTCTTTGTAGACAGGTGGTCTTTCTATACAGGTGGTCACTAAAGCAGGTTTGACTGTAATTAGGAACATTTGTAGAGTACATGTTGGTGTTGTAGCAAAAGATGTAGGAAACCTCTCCTTCAAAGTTCAAATACTTGTACGTAAATCTTGGATATAATGGGGGTTTTTTTTAATCAAAGATGGATTAGTGAGAATTGTTCTACTGATGTTACGAGAAATAGTGAAAGCACTTTACCTCTTCTCAGCTTCTAGTTTGTCCATTCTCTTCCACAGTCTGTTGACTAAGGCTTCTTGTTCTTGCTCTAGAGCATTCTCCAGGTCTATCTTCTCTCTCTTCAGCTGTAGTAGATAGATATATATAGAGAGAGAGAGAGAGAGAGAGAGAGAGAGAGAGAGAGAGACAGAGAGAGAGAGAGAGACAGACAGACAGAGACAGAGAGAGATAGAGAGACAGAGTCAGAGAGAAAGAGAGGGAGAGAGATATACACAGAGAGACAGAGAAACAGAGACAGAGAGACAGAGAGAAAGAGATAGAGACAGACAGAGATAGAGAGAGAGAGAGAGAGAGAGAGAGAGACAGAGTCAGAGAGAAAGAGAGGGAGAGAGATATACAGAGAGACAGAGAAACAGAGACAGAGAGACAGAGAGAAAGAGATAGAGACAGACAGAGATAGAGAGAGAGAGAGAGAGAGAGAGAGAGAGAGAAGGGGTGTAGGTGGAGATAGAAATGATAATTTATCAGTTACAAGGTTAAAGGTAATATCAGGGCATTCTCTTGAATACCGTAAATACATTTTTACCTGTCATGCAGCTAGCACACAAGAATGATTTTACAATTTTTAACCAAAGCAAACTTGAGCAATATACAGGAGATTTTTTTTTTAATTGTATACACAGGACTGCATACCACACAGCATCAAAATTTGATCTGATGTTTTTAATGTTTCAAGTCATATTTGGAATACGAGGGCATTTCAAGAGAATCTCTTCTCATGCGACATTGCTAATATTCTTCCATATATTGGAATAAAATAATACAAAATGAGAAAGCTCACACACGATTTTGCACATTCACTAAAAGTCAATCTCCTCTTTTAATGTAACACAATCTATTTGGGCTGCTCACATGCCACAACACATCCAAATATGTTCTTTGGCATCCTCAGTTAACCCAAGCATGAACCTTGTATCTAGGAGGCTTGATTGTTTCCTGACTGACTCAAACTGCCAGACGTGCAAGAAAAGAAGGAAAATAACAATTAACTTTTACAATGCAGGGAGGTGAACGTAAATAGACCACAACATTATCAGCTTCCTATATCGGTTATCATGTGCAGAGAGTTTGATGTTTTCAAAAAATCTTTGAAAACAATGTGCAATATGTTGGTCGAAAGTTTGAACCGAATTTCAGGCCATTGCCATATACATTGTGTGTGTCCCAGACTCTCATATCTGTGCGAGGGGATTTTAAGCCACTTTCTTGTCATTTTGACAATACCAAAATCACACAAATGACAATCAATCTCATGTACTACATTGTTCTTCTTCTTTCAGTGCTGGTACAGTCTGCAGGGAATAGTACTTTCTTACTCTTATGTGGTGCTGTTGTTAAAATTAATCCCTTCAATTTAATTTTATTCAATTCAATTTCAAACAGCTCAATCTTCCAGCCCAGCTACATCGTGGTGTGAAAAGATGTAATACAATGTAATCCTATGACAAGTACTGAACTTTAACTTTAAATCCCTCTCAGCTTAATGTGAACTTTGTTATGACAGAAGTGGAAATCCCACACCGAGAGTTGAACAAGCGTACTTCAAAGGTACTACTGTATTCTTCGGCTGAAAGGTACCGTAAAGGTCGCACCCTAAATTTGACAACTAGTTCAGGAATCTCAGGGAAAATGCTGCTGCCCTTACGCCGGAAAATACGGTACTCAACTTTGTTAAGGTCATGTTGAGCACTGGTGGTAGAATTTCAATCTAGAATTTCAAATGAGAACCTATTCTCTGAAAGGTTGATGATACGGAAGGAAATCAAAATGATTGTTAACCTTTGAGAGATTAGAACCATGCAAATATTCATGAAAAAGCATTACATCTTGCTGAATATCATTGCAAGGAGATTCCACACAATACTTCATGGACAACATGTCCAGTACATAAGATTAATTGTCAATTGTGTGATTTTGGTATCATCAAAAGTGGCTTAAAATCACAAATAGTGAAAAGCTACTCACACAGATATGGGAGTCTGGAACTACACACCTATATGGCAATAGCATGAAATTTGGTCCAAAACCGAGCAAGCATTGAAAAACACATTGCACATCATTTTCAAAGATTTTTGAAAACAAGATATGACCTTGGCTGGTGTTAATGATGATTTCTTGTATCACTACCATAAGTCATAGTCGTATCAAGAGACTTGTTTTATGGATGACAAATATATGAAATATACAACAAATGTTAATTTTCTTACCGCACACACTTGCAAAACACTGCATTGGTATGGACACGTGAGCTACACAAACATGTGGCTAGATAGGCTGTTCAAACCTTGCCCTGGGTAATCGTCATGCATTTCTTGTAATAGGTCTATTTCAAGTATGATTGTCCGGTTAGATTGCCACAAGGGCATTAACTCATTTACATAAGGCCTGTCTTCATCAGACCGAAGTTGCAAAATAAGCCGCTATTTTAACTAGCCCGATCTCAAATTAGCCAGCTAATTTGCGTCTTTATCAGCCTGCAGTTGCAATTAGCGCGCTACATTGTATTTGGTCGAGAAAATATCCTGAAAAATCTTGGTCTTGTTTCCAAAATAGCCCACTATTTGGGAAATTGCGGGCTAATTTGCACCCATCCGAGCTAGTTTGTGTGAAGACGCAATTTCGAGCTTCGGGAAAATATCCCGAGTCTGAAAATAGCGGGTTATTTGCAACTTCTGGCGGATTAAGACAGACCTGCTTACATACTGTACTTTAAAAATGAGCTAACCCCTTTGTAGCTCCGAACAGAAACAATGAAACTCTTCAATATTTTGTACAATTAATGAGATATTTATACACAATTTGACCACAAGGCAAGAGCTAAAAACGATGGATGGAACAAGATCACTTACTAATTCCTATATTATTACCTCTTCTAGTTTTTTTTGCTTTCCTCCTGTATCATTCTCCAATCTTTCTATCTTCCTCATCAGTTTGTTGACCTGGTATTCCTGCTCCTGCTCTAACGTTTGCTCCAACTGAAGTTTTTCATGTCTCAACTGGATTTGAAGAAAAAAGAAAAACTAATAAATTACAACAAAAACAAAAACAGTGAATAAAGATAAGATACTGCATCTTGCATTTGAATTTGAACATAATTCAAATAAAACATTAAGTTAAAAAAAGATTACACTAAAAACTTATTTTTTTCTAAAAGAAAGAATTGTGATCATACATGCACAGCAAACAGCCCCCTGTGGGAAGGTTTCATTCTGTTCAGAAAAAATGAGGTCATACTGCTCTGATTCGGAGCAAGCGAGGGCCTCAAGATATTTTTCATTAAGAATTTAGTTCTTGAAGTACATATTGATCTCTAGAGTAGATTATACTTCCTCTTCCTTTGTGCATCTTCTTGCCTCAATCGAGGCCAGGATGTGAGATCAAATCAACATGATATCAGGTGTTTTTCCAGTCACAATTTAATTTCTTCCCATGTAAACTTGAGTAAACACATGGAAAGCTCTTTACAAGCTTTCCTTGAGCATGGAAGAATGTGAATAACATGATGAAGGTGTCGGAAAACAATGGTCAGGAAATGAAAGATTTGCACAATGTTGATTTGTACCAAACAATCATGCAAATACGATATGCAACTTATATCTCGACTTTACTGTTCTTTTTCTTTCCATGTCAATTTAAGTAAACACGTGGAAAGCTCTTATCAAACTTCACTAAAGCATAGAAGAATGTGAAAAACATGATGAAGGTGTCTCAAAACAGTGGTCAGGAAATGAAAGATTTGTACGATGTTGATTTCTACCAAACAATCATGCAAATACATGCATCTTATATACATGTAGGCTTCCTTATGTGCTCCCATGAAAACGATGGTCAGGAAATGAAAGATTTGTACAATGTTGATTTCTACCAAATATTCACGTGAATACATGCATCTTACATTGTATATCTTGACTGAACTATTCTGTAATGCTATAGGCTCCCTTACAGGCTCCCATGAGTATCTCACACATATTCAGATCACGTCGTAAATGGAACAGCCTATTTTGACACTTACAATTTGCAAAGCAAAAACCCTTATTTTTCTCTATGCCTAGAATAATTCATGACGGTGAAACCCACCATATTACCTCAAACATCCGACATCATTTCTAGCTTGCTACTTGTTTCCCATATACAATTGTGATGCAAGAATATAACTAGTAAGGTACTATGTGCAAAGTGTCAACAGGAAATTAAATGCACTATTTTTCTTTCTTAACCCTAACAAAAAATGACTTCATCAAACATTACATGGTCCACAAAGAATAAAGATTTTCTGTACAAACATGAACACATGTACATGTACATGTGTATTGTTTCAGCGGCAAATGCACGATAAAAGAGACCAAACTAATCTTCACAAATTGCATTTTTCTTGCTCATGCCTTTATTCTGCCCTTAGGTGCTACATCTGAGACAAGTACATGTAGCATGATGAATTAATTTCAATCAGATGGTCTGTTCGCACAGTCCAGATTTCAGGGTTTTTTCTAATTTCCTATTAAAAAAATGTACCAAGGGGCAACTTTGGAAATTGGCACTCTATTTTTGTTCTCAAGAAGTCTCTTGGAGCATTCAAGAGCTACATGTATCACTCTCCGATCTCATCTTCCTCATGTTCTTTCCCTGTCATAGGTTTTTTCATCTCCTGAGAGTCAGATGGACATTAAAGAGAAGGTCGAGTTCTGGAAAGAGGTGAAAAATAATTTGTGAGCATTATCACTGTTATTATGCAAGTGTGGAAGAACATCAGATAAAATATGTTCCCTGAAAAGCATGGCTCTTCAAATGCCTTAATATTCTAAATATGGCATGTAACAGCATAAAAATCAGGACAGATTTTTATGCCACATGTTTGTGTAGTCCCATATACATGTACATCTTTCTGTGTACAGTGCTTGTAACTTTACCAAGACTGGGCCAAATTTCTTATCATTTTGATGATTCCAGAACCTTGCAGTACACACCAATACTTACATTGTATATGCTAGATGATCAACCTTTTCTGATCGATTCCACACCATTTCTTTCACAATGCAATCGCATGACCAGAACTCAACTTTATCTTTAACTGTGTATTTTAACCCGTTGACTTCTAGCTTTTCTTACTCCCATAGGCTTAATACAGGAGCCAACCGGTTCCCGTAGGCAATGGGTTAAAACACAGTTACCGGTAATGCCCTTCTAGCTTTCAATAGATAATTGAATTAAATTTAATTTATTTAATTACTGTGAACTCACATCAGCCTAAAAAGACTGCTTTTCAGCAAGTCTGTGTTACAAACATAAAAGAGATCATAAAGACACCAAATTGAATATAAATATATAAGAAAAACAATTCAAAGATGACATATATATCAAAGTGAAGAGAGAAAGCTAATATTTATTTTAATAAAAAACATACAGATATATGATATAAAAAAGTGTTATTTGAATAAATAAGGATAGGGGAAAGGGGAAATGTAAAATGGGGTTGGATGAGAAAAGAAAAGGGAAGGAGAGAAAAAAGGAGAGAAAAAAGGAGAGAAAAAAGGAGAGAAAAAAGGAGAGAAAAAAGGAGAGAAAAAAGGAGAGAAAAGGGGGAGAATCTCAATAACGAAAAGAGAAAGGGAAGTGGGAGAACAGGAGAGTTTTGTCCAAATGATCATCATATTAGAATGATCATCAAACATTAATTTTGTTGTTTGAAACTTGAAAGTATGAAATGGATTCAGTGAGATGTTCAGTTGTTCACACTTCACACAATGGACAATTGGACATGCAGCCATATATAGGCCGACGGGTAAGTCAAATGTTATAAAAACAACCTCGAGTAATACGTTTCTAAGTACACCATTTTCATCAGTATGAACAACAGGGGAAGGTGTTTTGACCTTGGCAATCAAATGGAGCTCAAACCGAGCAGGTGAACATCTGCCAATTTGCACTTGGTCAATGGCAACCCTGGGGAAACGGTAGGAAATTAGGGAGGAGAAAAGGGAAACCCCAGGTGTCTCAGTTTCTTTTGAGATTTTCCAGTCTACAGGAGAACGACCAAAATATTGATTAAAATCTAGCGTTTTAAAGGGTACGTGTAAACTAAGCAGAAATATGTGAACGTGTAGGAATGAAGTGATGATGAGGTTTTGAATATGATGTATTCACAATTTTTTAGAGAATATACATAGCCTGACACAGGTATTCAGAAGCCAAAACCAAGTGTGGAATGTCCATAAGATAACCATAATGTGGAAGAGGCATATGGCCTAGATAGACAACGAACAATAACAGAAAAACACGACACTAAATTAAACACCATTCCCTGTATATCATCATGTATATGGCCTGATGTACAGTGTATACTGTATGCTCTTGAGACATGACCTTAAACGTACACCAGTATCAACAATTCTGGATTTATATCCCAGCCCTAAATACAAAATAATGTCTCTAAAGCAGGAGTCACCACCTGATCTATTGTGTATTATTGTGCAGTCGTACTACAACGTATATCATTGCGCAATGTCCTGTCAATGTTCATACGTTGTGGTCTTTACAATCTATCTATTCACCATCTTTGTAATTGGAAAATCAACCTCCGTCTTGTACCGCCACCGCCACGAAGACAATTGGACCCGCTGAGGCAAATGAACTACGACACGATCCTCTCATTACAGCCTGCAGGTCATCCGTCTTCTGGGAAGACCTTTTCAATAGATATTACACATTGGATTGTTGGGCAAAGGCTTTCCTTTGTGTACATTGATCATTGCTTGTGCATAGAACATATATATCGTCTGCTTGGAGCCAGAGGGACATTTACTCATACACTCTCATACAGGGTTAACGCCCTTCTGGCTCCAAATGGATGATATTCCCTGGGGTGATGACAACATTGAAGCAGAACATGACCTGTGTTTGTTTTTAGCTCGGTTTGCATAGCTCGGTTTGCATGCTGTGAGAATTTTTGCCGATTCCATCAGTACTGTACTGCATAGACATACATTGTACTTTCCATTTCAATGGAGGAATATTTTTCAACTAAATTATGTAATTTCAACTAGAATTTGAAAACTTATCCATTCTCATTTTCTGGGAATAAGCTCAGCTAACCTTCAGGCTTCCTTTTAATAGCAAATAGTAATTTACTACATATATACAGTTAACTATTAAATTATTCATACCCCTTGTAAATTCGATGATTTTTGAGTGTTTCATAACTTAAGAATGAGAGGTGGTCTGGTTATTTTAGGGCCATTGCTGAATACTTGCAGATGTAAGCTTTAATATTTTACATTCTTAAGAAACATAAATCGGGACAAATCAATTTTTCACATACTTAACAGATTACAAAACTTGGTAAGGGTACGATGTATGAATAATTTAGTTGTAAACTGTATAAAAATATATATATACATGTACAGTATATACAAAACATAATGTATAGAGGCACAGGGTGTACATGTACATCTCTGCCTAAGCAATATACTTGAAATGAGTGCATTTTTTTCTACTGAATGAAAATGGCCCAATATCATCACATCTACATCTACAATGTACATGTCACGTACACGAAAGCCCACATAAACATGACCTTTGTTGAACTTTAAGGGTCGGGTATCCTGACATGTACATGTAGCTGATATTATAAAATACTCTTAGAAAATGAAAATCATTCCAAGTGAGTTCAAGAGAAGTGCAACCATTTCACATCTCCATCTGATCTTTACAGTCTACAAGTACTGTTCATCTAGCCTGGCTTTCAGGTGAACAGATTTTTTTTTTTAATCTCTAAATGAAGCCAGGGGTTAGTCCATGGCTTAAAGATAAAGACCAGTTCTGGTCATGCGATTGTATTGTGAAAGAAACGTTGTGGAATCGATCAGAAAAGGTTGATCATCTAGCATATAAGTATTGGTGTGTACTGCAAGGTTCTGGAATCATCAAAATGATAAGAAATTTGGCCCAGTCTTGGTAAAGTTACAAGCACTGTACACAGAAAGATGTATATGGGACTACGCGACCACATGCGCGATATCTATTTGGTCCCAATAGATATAATAATTTACCAAGTATATCAATTAGTAGGAGGTTTCCCGGCAAAATTTGTATCACCACGTATTAGTTAAAACATATTCTTTCACATGATTGGTAATGAGAGCTTCCATTTCATTTTTTGAGAGAGGGGCATTTCCAAAACTGGCCTTTACCTTTAACACTCACAACAGAACAGGCACCCAGGGCACACGGCCCAACAGTCTAACTCCAGAATCACATAATTTCAAATTTCACGCTCATGCAGACAGACGCTTCCAATCCAGACTCCCTGCAGAAAAAAGGTCAGTATGGATACCTGGGACAATCTATTTGGTCCTGACTTGGTCGAATACATCGTGGAAAATACTTCTTTTGCCTAGGAGACAGGCTAAATTACACCTAGCATTACATGATGACATTATGATGTCTTCCAAAGACACATTGAAAACAACCATCGTTACATGGAGTTAATTAGCAATTAACCAGGAAAAGGATTCCCACCTGGAGTCTTGTCTGTTCAAAGAGATATCACAACATGGAGTTCCAGCCTAGCATTTTTACGACCAGAAGTATTACGCAACGCGCGAGATAACGACAGACATCAGAGTGCCGCTCGCTGGAATTTGCCCGTAGGCGACAGCTCAGCCGCTCTCTGATGTACCAGCTTAGAAGCCGCCGTTCAAACCCATTCACATTGAGTGGAGTAAAGATTCGCAAACGAACAAAGCAACTGGACGTGCGCAGTACCGACCTACTAGTAGTGAGCATGCGCAGTTGTTGTTATTGAATTCCCTTTGTTTCTCTGATTCCAACGATATATTTTTCGTCAAAATCCACCGAGAAATGGGCTAGTTATGATACTTTTACTGACTTCATATTAATTTTTAGTATCAATTTCATAATTCGTTATAAATATGTTCCGATCATTTGCGAAATTTAGATTGTATTTCATTCGAAAGAGAATGTTTTTATCTTTGAAACCCACCCTATCGGAAGAGTGCCCAGGGGTGCCCATACGTTTAGATTTGCACGTGAAGATGCCTATGCATTTGGTCAGCTTGGTTTGTGTCGTCTGCTGGGGAAAGAAATGCCAGCCCCACGCGTTCAAACTCGTGTTCTGTGCACCTAGTGATTCTGATTTTCAATTCGGCTTGTTTATTTTTTTCTGATTGCAATCTAACGAATCGATCTCGATCTCGATAATTGTACAGGGTCTAACGTCTATGTAAAGAAAAGTTACTTTTTATGAATTATTGAATTTCAAGTTAATCTAGACTAGTCTACTAGTCTACTACTAGTTTAGTAGTTAGTTATAGATCTAGACCTAGAACAAAGTAGAACTTAGAAGTCTTGGTTACTTTATAGTGTTTGTCTTAATTCTTTTTATCTAGATTAAAAGTTACTCACATGCATTACATCGTTCATGATGGTTCAAACATCATTTTCAGCCATCAAGGCATCATTATTTTTTTTAACTTTGTTTTCAGGACTGTCGGTGTCATTTTTTCACTGCATCTTTTACAGCTATTCATCCCTAATTGTGTTGTGAACAAAGAGTTGCTCCTCGTGTAGATTATATTTCGTTTCTAATAAGTAATAGACTCTAGAGGGGTCTATAAATATAGAACCTAGGCTATGACCTAAGGAAAAGGCTATACTATAGTAGGAGTAAGGTCTAGACCCTAGATCTAGTTGATTTTGATGGAGGGGGTAATAATGGCTGGATTTTTGTTAACCTCTTCTGACTTCCTTCTGTTTAATCAGGCAATGTAGACCTATATGTTATTTAATGATATGATAACCATTGAAAAGAAATGTGAAAAGCCTGTCATAAACGCAAGGCTATATTTCCCAAAACATTGCAAAACCGACACGGAATGCAATGTACGGGACCGAAGACGAAGTCATTACTTACACGTTTGTGCTTCCTCTTATATTAGATCTAGTCTTAATCGTAATAATACTTCAATAAACTCATCATGAATTCGATTTCGAATCATCAGGAACGAGTTTCAATTCATCGATTTCAGATAACAAAGATAACTCGTCATCTAAATCAAAGTTGTATTCGAATCGGTGTTATCTGCCATTGTTTGCGATTGTCAAAATAGTTAATCCAAGAAAGCCAAATACGAAAGTAGGAACTGCGCATGCTCACACTGCGCGAAGATCTAGAGCGAACCCCAAACAGCTGTCGTAAATCATCTCGCGAACACCCGCTGAGTTTACGAGTCGGCTTCACAGCTAGTTCAAAAGGCTCTCACTAGCTAGAACTCCATGTTGTGTTATCTCTTTGGTCTGTTCAAGCAATCAGGGTCTAGACTGAATGGTTCGATGGAATCTTATTTTGATACCAGGATAACATATTTAGATTATTGAGGATCAAAATAAAATTCTTCTTCCAATTTCCTTTGACGACATAAAACAGGAACAGACAAGGAGGGGGCGCCATAATTCCTTATAATTATAAAAGGCCCTATCTGGAAGGGGTCCAGATTGTAGGCCTACAAAGAATTAAAAGTGGCCTTCATGCATCCCTAAAAAATTTCCTCTAGAGACTATTTTCATATTTTGAACTGAAAGATTGGCCCTCATAAAGGGAAATACATGTCCTAAAAAGATAAATAATCAAAACGTAGAGGAAGGGCCAATACAGTTTCATCTAGATAGATCCAGATATAGAAGCTTGTATAGGCTAGACTGTAAACTTGCTTGATTCCCCCCGCGCTGTACCCCAAGTACATCAAAAATGATAGCTCTTTAATATCCAGCTGATGGATTCTTGTTGGATGCAACTGATAGGTTCTTGATGAGAGGAATACCGGTCACTGTCGCCTCCTCAGTGCCCCCACCCATCCCACCCCTTACAATGTACATGGCAGCATTCTTAACATTTCATGGGCTTAGCGCAGAAACTGCAAGTCAGATATGGTCTGTTTTAAAGCCAAAAGGGCGTTGACTCTGTGTGACATGTTATGAGTTTAATAATGCCCTTCTGGCTCCAAATAGACCATACGATATGATTAGACAAGAAATTTCAACCATAACTGCCTCAAATAAATGGGAGTCAACATTTGATGTTTACACACTACCATAAAAATGTGTGCATAGACTTCATAGGCAATTAAATAATTTCCTTTGAGCACAAGGTGCAATCAGGTGTTTCACACTACACGTTGATCCGTGTAATGAGAGTTGACTATTGGCTTGCATTCAAGTGTTTTTATGTTCAAACTTCAATGTCAAAGAACAAGCCTTGTGGCAAATCACCTACTATGTCCCTAGTGGGAAAAGTCATCTAGGAAATCCATGATAATGCCCTCTGCCCTTCATGTCTACATGTAACTCATACAGGTACATGTTTATAAAAATGTCCATGTGACGTGACACGTCCATTTTACTTCTGAACTTGATTACTTTCTTTAAATACATCATTCAACACAACAAAACACCATTTCAGATTTAAATTTCTGTTTCATCGAGAGAAGAGCAATATCAGGTGAGTTTGGAGTGTTACACCAAAATAAAAGATAGGTTTGGGTCTTGGTGTAACCAGGGTTCATAGACTTGCTACATCACCAAGGGTGGGGTGGGGTGGGGTGGGGTGGGGTAGGGTGGGGTGAACTAATGCCATTTTGCAGGTTTGAATGCATGCACTGACATATCATCCTTGTTTTATGTCAGAATCCCTGTCAATGAGAGAATATCACAATATTTTTCTTAAAAGCATACATGTACAGTACATGTATCTTGAAAGTGATTCCATAAGAACAGTAATTTTGAGGTTCTACAGACAGACAAAAGCATGTGTACATATTAGAATTAGATTTCTTTCAAACATGTTATTTGTGTTTCCCTTAAAATATAATGTACAACGTTGCAGACAGGAATGTACTGTACCAAATACATGCAAGCAGCTACAATGTACTGTAGTACACATGTACTGTGGTCTGTAATATGTATCAGACAAGGTGTGCACTCTATTCCTACAGTACATTGTAATTGAGCTCTAGATATTAAACAAACCTGTTATTCCAATTAAGCAGTGTACAGTATTGTTTAAATCCAGGGTCGGAATATTAGCGGTGAGTTCAGACAACAATACATGTGGTAACATCTGCAGACGCTGTCAACTGCCCTCATTATCTGACAATTATATGTACAGGCATATGAAACCTCACAGGTAATCGGTTATTGGCCTCCAACACAACCAGTTAAAAGCAAATGGAATGTACAACTGTATATGTGCAAATAACACAGGTATATTGTGCTTAAATGGCAATCACATACACATGTACAGTAGCCTACATGAACATGTTCATATTATATTAAAAAGTACTGTTAAAGAGAAGGTTGAGTACTTGAGTTCTGGGAAGAGGTGAAAAATAATTTGTGAGTGTTATCATTGTATTATGCAAGTGTGGAAGAACATCAGATAAAAAATGTTCCCTGAAAAGCATGGCTCTTCAAATGCCTTAGTACCGTATTCTAAATATGGCATGAAACTAGGCTTACATGTACATGTAACATCATAAAAATCGGGACGGATTTTTATGCCACATGTTTGTGTAGTCCCATATACATCTTTCTGTGTACATTGCTTGTAACTTTACCAAGACTGGGCCAAATTTCTTATCATTTTGATGATTCCAGAACCTTGCAGGACACACCAATACTTATATGCTACACTGTAGATGATCAATCTTTTCTGATCGATTCCACAACGTTTCTTTCACAATGCAATCGCATGACCAGAACTTAAATTTATCTTTAAGCCTACATGTACATGTATATGTCAGCGATCTTGGTAAATATCAAAGATTATCAGTTCACGTAAATCATTTATAATGGTTATGATGACAAGATAATATATCATCTGATGACAAATAAAAAAGAACATGCTACATGTATACATGTACATGTGTACATACATGTAGGAAAAGTGAAGCCCAGTCTTGCTGTATATTACAGTGGGGGGATCTGCTTTAGCAAATGTATAAAAAGACCACTTAACCATTATAAAGTACATGTATTATTAAAGACCACATTTCTTATTTCCCTAAAAAAATGCTTTCTAAATGAAACCTACATGTACATGTATACTAAAGCAACTAGGCCCATTTCGGTACACGTGTACACGTCCAATAAGTTCATTACACGGGTAATATAATTTTCACTGTGTTCACGAAAAATAATTAAAAACTTATAAACGAACCCCCAAAACATCTAATTATAAGGAAATATAGAAATGTATTATTGTATCTGTAAGTTTGAAAGTTTTGAGATATCATTTGTATAAATAAAATTCATGCCAGAAAACACAAAATGTTTGTTTATGATAGACAAGTGCTCAAGTTTCGAGAACTAAAAATGGTTCTTGATATCTTTCTTAAATGCTCATTACTCTTGGGCAAATATTGCGTATTTCAAGTCTTCAAGAGTTTTCAAGTCTTCAAGAGTTTGTTTACATTTTGAAGAGGTGTCGTAGTCTAGTGGATACATCACCGGACAGTGGATCACATGGTTCGCAGTTCGAGTCCTGCCGCATCACTAATGCCATACATGTACAAGTACATGTACATGTATATGGCAAGACATTAATCTATAGTATTTGCCACTCTCCACCCAGGTGTTAAATGAGTACCAAATAACGTAATTTGATTTGCATGTGTGAGCTACATGTAGTAAAATGTCACCTGGCCGGAATACTCCCCAGGGTGTGGAGCATGTGCACAATCATGTGCGGATTAGCAATCGATTACAAGGACCGGAGTAATAATAATTACAATGTAAAGAGCTTAGAAACGCAGTATTAAAGAGCTATACAAATGTGACTATTGTCCATCACTTATTATTATTTATCAGAATAACAAAATAAACGTTGTAAGGAGCAGAATTGTTCATGCACTTTGGCAATATTGGTTTGGGAAGTAAAATCATATGCTCATTTGCGATAAGTAACAAATTGTTTCAGGAAATATTAATCCAAAGGATCACGATAATTCCTCAAACAAATGTCAGGGGAGTTTGTACGCATGGTCTAAAGGTTAAGCAGCAAGTGCCCAGACAAAGTATAGACAGTCGCCATGTGTTCCTACATGTACATGTAGGCCTAAAATGTACCGGTACATGAACATGTATCTTGCAATCTAAAGTGTACCGATCACCAAAAAGACATTTTGTTCTCTCTATGTTAGTAGTGTGTGTGGTGTGGTTTTATGCTATTCTTAATTTTCTTCATACTCTTGATTTAAAATAGCCCTTAGAATGCCGGGTGATTTTTTGGGGGGTTTTTGGATGTTGATTTTATATACATAATTCTAGCTGTACATATTATTTTTTAGGTGATTATCACACTTTAAAGGAGTTGTATAGGAAGGGGGCAGACTCTCTTACTGAATTCAAATATTCATGAAAGATGGTACTCTATAACCACCTACATGTACAGCCAAAATGTTTTTTTTTCTAAAAACTTGAAAATACTAAATCTTGAAAAATCAATTGAATCTTAAAATCAAGACATACAGTACATGTACATAGAGCCTACACTGAAATCTTAATAAAAATGTTTTTCATCATTCGACAGATCAAACCAATAAAATGTGTGATTATCAGTGCTGGATTAAAAAAAAAAACCAATACAAAAAGTAGCAATGATCATATTGGCAATTCCACAACAACTTATTCTCATAAGAGTATGGTGAAATCTTAATAACTTGGGTAGCAATGTGGATATGTGGTTTGGTTCTATTTTGCTTTGTTTTGTTCTTTATACAGGCATACATGTAGTACTTCGGCATGCACAGACTGAACTGGCAGGGGTCCATGTATTTCTGTACACCTTGAACAGTAGTCTACCACATATTGGCTCGTCCAACGAAAAATACACTATGCATGTAATCACAGATACATCTTAAGAAGGTCAGCCTTGCAGGCATGCTCCATGTCAGTCTCATGGATGGGCAAGCATGCTAGGGACAGATTATTTACAGGTGTCTTCACCGAATAGCTGTAACACTAGGGGTGCGTTCAATCGACACTTTTTCACCCTAGAATCACGGTTTTCAAAGACGTTTAGTTTAAAACACGGTTGCGTTCAAGCGATTTTTTGTTGGTCGTAAAAATAAACGTGTTTAAAAACACAAACATTAAACGCTGAAAAAGATGCGTTTTGTATCATGATTCTGCAGAATCACGGTCGCTAAAATTCGTTTGAACGAACGGAGATCTCAATCATGATTCTATGACGTCATTATCTATTATATATATTATCGCTACCTATTTCTATTCTTCCTGGATGGGCTTGAAATGAGCGAGAATCATCGATGATGGAAAATCGCTTGAACGATCTCCCGCAGTAACCGTGTTTTGTATTGGCGTTTTGAATTGTGATTCATGTTTGTGATTCTAGCTTCGAAAAATCGCTTGAACGCACCCTATATCTGCTCACATGACCAGTCCGCATGGCCACAGCTACGACTGTACAGTACAGTGTACATACATGCACAAGCCCACACGTACATCTTATTAAGGTGAAAACGACCCAAATCGCTCCATAACTTTGCTGATTTTGCAATATATTAAAATAGTGAAAGAAATAAGGGATGAGCAGATTCTCTCTGGAAGCTCTATAACAGCTGATAATCTTAAACAGAGCTGTGGTACTAGCAGAAAAATAAATAAACAGAGATGTACATGTACATGTACAACACAATAAAATTAATATAAGAAAATATAATTCTGTTCATCTAAAAAGAACTTGGGGACCACAAACAACCATTGATGGATAGACCTACACACATGGCCTAGAGAGGCCTCGGAGAGTTAAATATCACTTTTTTTCTTACTCCAAAGGGTTTATTTTATTCCCTACCTGTTAAAGGTAGTGTATCCCTTTTGCAGCCAACATCAAATTCTGTAGAACTTTGCAGGAATTATGAATATGTCACGTATGTCCTATCTATGAAATTTAAATGTTAGCAACTGTCCTAGTATTCAATTTATGCAAGGAAACCCCGTTTACTTTCTAGACTTCACTGTCAGACACTATTGAGTGACTGACTGACTTCTTTTTTTCTTTGGTAATAACATACATGTACAATTGTACATGTACAGTACATAAAATGAGCTGTAAAGGGTACATGAGCATTTGTCTTCATCAATAACCCACTTCTTGTAATGGCCAAAACTAAACTGATTGAATCTTTGCGCAGCACAAAATGTACGACCATTCGGTACAAGTGTCTGAAAATCAGACTATTTAATTAAACGAGCACGCTCGCTAAATTTGAATCGACAACTAAAAAACAGTTTTTCCCACAAAAAGACATTTTCAAGCACTTTTGTTTTTAGGGAAGTTCTAAATAAGTATTATCTTTCAATTGCCATCGGAATGTAACCTTTCCATTTTTTGGGCCTTCAAATGGGACATAGTACCTTTAATAAGGATTCAATTTCAAAGTGAACAATATAATAAATCAGAGTAAGAATACATAGCAAGGCTCAATCTATACATATTTTGAGGTTGACTATCCAATATGTTTCCAACCATGATTCAGCATTTTCCTCTACTACTGAAATTATCAACCAAAAGTCTGGATTCATAGAATATATTACTATTTTTCATAAACTTGAAACTCAATTCAATACACGTATCTAAATTTAGGTTTTCTACACAATGCCTTGATTCACAAACAGAAACTACTAAGGCGATGATCATGATAGTGCTAATGATAGTGCTAATGATGTTTTGATAGGGTGTGGTCAGAGTCTTAACACTGAAATTCACATGAGCATTATTGGTACTCATTCCAAGATGAGTCATCAAATGCCAGTACAGTGAGGTCTGGATTCATAGAATATATTTCTACTTTTCAAAAACTTGAAACTCAATTCAATACACGTATCTAAATTTAGGTTTTCTACACAATGCCTTGATTTACAAACAGAAACTACTCAGAGTCTCAGACGATGATAGCTTCTAATGATGTTTTGATAGGGTGTGGTCAGAGCCTTAACACTGAAATTCACATGACCATTACTCATTCCAAGATGAGTCATCAAATGCCAGTACAGTGAGTAAAGGGTATTTCCCTTTCCTTGCAAATTGCAGTGTGAGATCTGGTCATATGTTTACTTACATCAAGGTTACATGTACATGTGTTGTACATGTGTAGTTTTCAAATCATTCTGACCTTTCCCTAAAAAAATCTGGGTTCTACACAAATCTGCTACCAATACAGGGCTTCAACTCCACACTTAATAATATTTTCTCTTTTTTCAAAGGGGGTCCAGATTGTAACTTTCATAGGAATTGTGCCCCTGAGGCCCCTGTTCAAATGTCAAAACTCTTTGGTCTGGAGTTCAAATCCTGGAGACTATGGGTGCGTTTATCGTGTCTTGCCACTCAGAATCAGCGTTTCTATATGTACATATCGAACCCCACTATACGAACGTGTTTTGCGGGATGTCGCGTTTATCGACTCTTCACGATTAAAAATAAAGGCCTTGTCTCTGCGCAGCTGCTTTGCGCCGTTTGACCCGGGAAGCAGATTAGCCTGGGAAGGTCCGCTTTGTATGTGCGGTTCAAAACAGCTTTGCGTTTATCATGTCTCAGAAACGTGATTCTGCCTGTATGTCACATTCAAAACGCACTTTTTTCAGCGTTACAATATGCCCATATCTAAAGACGTTTGAAAAGGCTTTGCGTTTATCACCTTAAAAATTTGCCTGAAAGACGTTTGAAAACGCTGATTCTAGGCAAAAAATTGCACGATAAATGCACCCTATTAGCCTTAGGTCTACAGTATATTAGTGTCAAGCAATGCAATTCTTCTTCAGGCTTGTTCCTTATGAGATTGCATTAAACATGGGCACCTTTAGGCTTTACTTGCCCTATCTGCGTTAGAAGAATTCACTTTAAAATCATCTGAATTTGTCAACAATATTTTCAGCTTCAAATATTAAAGCAGGACTAGCACTTCACACTGACATACATGTATACAGCTATGGGGATCCCAGTCAATAAAATCTCTTAGAAGAGGGAGAGAGAGAGAGAGAGAATAAAAACATAAATTTGCCCCCAGGAGTGCTAACTTATTTTTTCACTTAGGCAATAAGAGCTCTGGTGAAAGAAAAAGAAATATTGCCGTGTCACAGTCAAGGCGTGTGTTGAAATGCAGTGCCCATATTGACTAGTTAATAGTGCAATTAAATTATCCATTACGATAGTGACAGCATTTTTATTATAATTGCTGTTCTCTGTTCGCAAATGCAACTCCATGATTTAAACATTGAAACCCAACGGAACATTTATCATTGGGTGTGATCCATATACATTACACTGTACATCACATGTACAAAATCAAAGGCACACTATACAAGTCATACCAGTAATAAAAGGAAAGTCACAATATGTGCATGACCTAATACATGAAAGTTAAATACATGTACAATGTATGTACATGTACTGTTCAAGGTTTCTAATTACAACAAGTTTAGACAAGATCTTACGAGGATAAAATTTATAATCATTTTTAGTAATGAGTAATGACCAAGGAAATAATACTTACAAGTACTGTATGCCAGTCATCTTCAAATTGCCATCTACATGTATATAAACATCTCTACTTTTCTAGGCTATTTTGTTTTCTTATGGGGGAGGGGGAACTGCCAATTGGTTTTACAGAAATATTGTATAATAAATCTACTTGCTAATGCCAAGAAAAATACATTAAGTAAGCAAGGTGGATACGTGTGCGCTATAAGAATCCAATATTATTATTATTATTATTACTCTATTCCACATGACATGTTAAACAGCCTAACAAAGAAATAAAAATAGAGTAAAATACCCCCAAAAACTGAAATACTACTAGAAGTGCACTTCACATTTCAGTATCTTGCTTTGTTGTGCTTTAATAGGGACCTTTGATGAGTATTGAGTACAGGGGGGTGTTTCACAAAGATCCTAAGTTGAACTTATCTCTATAAGTTGGACTTAACAATTATGGAAAGCCGTTGGCATCTTTGAAAATATTTTGTAAAAGTTATTTTAAAAGGCATAACATGTTGATTCAAATCATTCATATTTTCTATTATCAACAAGATTTCATGTTCTTGATGTGGAATTTATGAAAAGTCTAAAATACTTGAATTTTTTCTTTTGAATATATTTTATTTTATTTTAAGGCTAAAAAATGGCTTTCAATAATGTTCAAGTCCAACTTAGAGTTAAGTTCGACTTAGGATCTTTGTGAAACACCCCCGGGTACTTTATTATCTCCAGTTGTCCTTCATCTGCACATTTTGCCTTGGTATTTTGTATTTTTCTCCTTCTTTTTCAGCAGTTCATCACGTCAAGTACATGTAAATGTACATGTTTGAACAGGGCTTGAATCTCTTATCTTGGCTCATTTTCTGTGCATGTGCATAGCTTTGATAGTACTTCACAATTCACAATCTCCTTTTATATTTTTTTGTTCATGCATTGAAAATGAGTCCATAATGAATATAAATACATGTAGGAAAACAGAGGGTAGTACTACTCCATGTACGTAAATTGTGTATACGGTATTGCAACTTTTTGCTTAAATATTCCTCAAAATATTGCTTGGATTGCACATTTGGTCATTTTCAACGTCAGCAGTCAACATTATAGAATACTACTGCATACCTAGAAACCATATTTCTGAGAGAAAGAAAAGTAACCATGAATTCGTACTCTGCCATATTCACTCATTCATGAGGTTGTGAAAAACACATACTGTACATATGTAAAACCTGCCAGAGCCAAATGGCGAATTATTTTGTTGGCAACTTGGCATTACATAAAACATTTGGCTCTATCGATTTGTGTGTATCATATAAACATTTGGCTAAATGTTCTCCAGAGGTCAAAAAGTAGAAATGGCATTTATGCTTGAGGGGCAAAAATGCAGGAAATCTGTATAATCCTAGCTTTGCATGGATTAAACAAAATCTAAGTGGACTACAGTTTGGATTTAATCCTTTGCTTATCTTACCTGTGTTAGTTTCCTTGACAAATCGTTGGTGAGATACTCCTCTTCCTGCTCATAATTAACAGCAAGTTTCTCTTTCTCTTTCTTCAGTGAGTGGATCTTTTTCATCAACGTGTTGCTAATATATTCCTCCTCTTGCTCCGCTTGTGCTTGCTATAAAGAAAAGAAGAAATGAAATGGAACTTAGAGTAACAATAATAATAATGATAACAACAACAACAATAATAAAAACAACTTTCTTATATACATGTAGTGCATAATACTTACGGTAGCCCTTTTAAAACTGGATTTATTGTTGGGGCTACATGTAAATTGATCACATATTGTTCTTCAAATTGGCAACAACAATATATTTCTTTTGTGCTACATTGATAAAATAAAATGCAATGTCTCTAAAAACATACATGGGCGAGAAAAAATGGCCAATGTTGATTGAATAACAATGATTTTGAACCTCTGAACGTGCTGCCATTTTAAAGATTTCAAGCTTATTTTCAAAATTCCCAGCATCAAATGCAACATACACTGTAGTAAGTAAGGCGGCGATGAGTACTCGGATACTCGAGTACTCGCACTGTTGACAACTACTCGAGTACGATTTAGTAGTAATGATACAAAAATGGATGCAGCGTGTACAGAAATTTCTTCACTTTCTACTCATGAACATGTATCTGGGGGGTGTTTCACAAAGACTAAGATCGACTTTAAGTTGGACCTAAGTATAACAGGCTGTTCGTGCCACTGTTTGCTCTCACCATTGGTCTCTCAATTATGATCTATAGATAATAATTTTTCCTTCAATAATGAATTATCAAAAAATGTAAGTTTTGTAGATTTTTTACCATGATTTGTACGTCCCTTGAGAGACCAATACCAGTAAATAATGATAGCAGCAAACAATGGCATGCACGGCCTGCTATACTTAAGTCCAACTTAAAGTCGATCTTAGTCTTTGTGAAACACCCCCCTAATATATTTTTTACGGCTCTGAATCAAAATTTATTGAGCAAAACCACAAAATGTTCAATATTCATTACATACATATATATGTAGTATTGCATACATGTAGCTTTGATTTTTTTTTTTAAGTGTAAAACAAAACCATAAAGTTTATTATGAAAGTGGGCAAATTCACAACTAATTGCTCTCGGTATCAAGGTGTGGGAGACTTTCTGAAAAGGCTGTTGATAAGTTCTTTTGTCAAAAAAACACTTATGGGGGCATGAAGAGAAATGAAGGAAAGGTAAAAGTAAATGTAAGGCCATTAACAAAAATATTCATGTTTAGCGTCCCTGCCCGCTTCCTTTTTGGGGGCCGCCTGCCCTTTTTTTTTTTTTCCTTAATTTTTTTTTTCAAATTTTTTTTTCCTCAATTTTCATTTTTGTTTAAATCTTAATGAAAAAACATGAAAAACATATTGCTAAAATGGTCTTTTTCTGAATTCAAAACAAAACAAAACGTAAATGCTGGCAGCCATCTTGTAAAAATAGCCCGGCTGGCTGCCCAGCCAGTCGGGGAAAATGTACGGAGCAGCCATTTTGAATGGCATGCGCAGTAACAATTTCAACACGGAGCGGAGTTCAATTTCGACGAAGAAAACCGGGGGAAAAGACCCTTAAATGCATCATACAGTCAATCTGGTAAGTGGAACCGATGTATATTAGCCTAGAACTAATTTTCAAAAATAAATGCATCGGATATGAATCCGCTAAAAGTGAAATTTTAGTCCAAAAGTTTGGCCGGAATTTGGTGGCCAGATCCGTACCACCGAGTTTGCACAGGAGCGCCAATGGTCGGCTTCTGTCTCTAAAGAGAGGAGCCGACCCTACCCCAATCAGAGGCTAAAAATAACGAATGAAAGAGACAGAAATTTTCGGTCTAGTACAAGGTCTACACCTACTGACCTAGTATGTTACCTTCTCTGAATCTAGTTTGATTTATTACTCTTTTTGAGTAGAGAGATTAAGAAGCCAATACCATTTTTAAAGACCTTACTTGTAGTTGTATAAGACAAAACGTCAGATTTTTGGACATTTCTGCCTCGCTTGCCATGCCATGGGCCATGCCATGCTCTTTGCGCTAGCTGCTAGCTGTGCTCGACTAGAATCTACGGGTGTGCAACAAATGGGATTCCATACAAAACACACGGCAACTCACGATGTTGACGCTCGCCTTCCGAAGGTCTCGATTTTCGGCCACTAAATTCTTGCATTTTATCTTGTACGTCTCCAATTCCATCTTCAAAACCTTATTTTCCTGCTCCAAACTTGCAATCCTGTTGAAGAGCTCTTCCCTTCTTGGTATTGGGATAGACATTTTGGTACTATCCGTGTCACTTTCTATCTCACTCGCACTAGCACTGTCTGTCATGTCGGTAGCCATGTTGTTGACTGTGATTACGATCTGTATGCTAATTTTGATCATGAATATTTATCATACACAGACAACTGCTTGAGCACGTGATACTGTAAATAAAACCTCTGAAACCTCATAAAACAAAAGAAAATTTACTAATAAACTGAATAACCAGGTCCCTGGCTGTGTGAAAGAATAAAGTGATTAAATGTTTCTTTATGACCAAAACAAATGGATTTAAAATTTCGACAGAAACAGGACAAAACTAGACTTCTTTTTCTACTCATGAATAATGCATGAACACGTCATATTTCGTCCACATGCTTCTCATGTGGGAACACCTGTTTTATTAGTCATTCCATTCCAACTCCCTAGTCATTCCGTTTTTGCCGTCAGTTGACTAAATCAGGGAGGTGGGAGTTCCTCCCTGACTAAATGCAGTCTGTAGAATAGCAATAAAATGATATATCGGCCTTCCAAGAAAGTATGTAAAAACACACCCAGTAACGACGCCCTAAAAAGAGAGGATATCGACGATCGACGTATACGTTTCTTGATATTAAAACCTAATAATTTTGACTGAAACTGCATACAGGATAAACTTCAGAATTATTTCATATACCCGCCCCCCCCCCCCCAACCCGGTTTATATAGAGGAATAATTTTGATGCTTTAGAAAAATGGGTCAATTCATTATTGTATTCTAACGGATAACGTGCTGTAAAAGCCTTCTGCTGTATTAAAAGCAGGCCCGTAGCCACGTGGCACGCGTGCCACCCCGTGCCCCCCCCCCCAACAAAATTTCCAAGATCAGACACCCCTCCTCTTAGACCCCTCCCCAGGACGTCGATCAATTACATGTATGTGCCGCCCCAACATCAAACTCTGGCTACGGCCCTGATTAAAAGCCTTCTAGCTTTTGAACCCAGGATTAAAGTAGTTTGCGAAAAATATTAAAGAGTTAAATGTCAAAGTCAATAGAGGGTAGAATTATAATTTTGAATATAAAAACTCATCAGTTGGTGAGATGAATGTGTTCTTTTATTTATTTCAATGTGACTGTGAGCCACTGGGATCGAATGATGGCAGTTGAGGAAAACAAGAGATGGCGCTCTTACTTATAAGATATATATGCTAATATGATCTTTGCTGATTACATTGCCATTGGATCATTAATTGGAATCTTTGCATATGCAGACCGTCGACGATTATCTTTCTTTCTATCTTTCGCTGTTTATGAAATATGATAGATGTTTTAATTGTGGCCAGTTATAATATTGTTAGCTTGCACGTGCCTCAAAATAGAATATTCATACACTTCATTCTTCAACTACAAATTTTTGAATATATTTCTTCGATCCCTATTATAATCTTTCTTCGATCCCTATTATAATCTTTCTCGCCACTATATAAGGCTATACCGGTAGGCCTAAATTTTGGCCGGAGAAATTATCTTCGTGCACGATGTCTGTAATTTCCTTTTTTTTTAATCATCATAGGACGCACATAATTAATAAATGCATTAAAAACCATGAACTTATGGTTGACCCCCAACAACTCATCGTTACTTTTGTTCTCCCTCCCTTTCTCTCATTCGCTCTTTCTTTCTTTTATCTCCCCCCCCCCCTCTCTCCTTCTTTTCTATCTCTTCAACACGGACTACTCCAAAAGGATAAACATTAATTCTGCAATTATTATCTTCCCACTGTCACTATAGTGTCTCTGCGTTCTGTACCACACTCCTAGTCTCCAGTTACTACTGTATGTTCATTTTGGTTAGAAATTTATTCATTTTTGATTTCATATCATTACCTTTCCACATCAAAGATTAATGAAAACCATATATATACATGTTGCTACTGAATGACCTATGGTGACTCAATCACAAAAACAAAAATCCAACACACATCAATTTTGTTTATCATTAATAAAATCCTTTATTATTCGTGTACATGACAGCTTATTGCTATGCTGCATTTGAATATATATCTCCATAATTATGTACAGCATTACATATAAATCACTGATAGTCTTTAGCGTAATAAAATCACATAGGAATACCCATTTCAAAATATCCCTCAGTAATACAAAATATTCTTTGGTGCTAAAAATACAAACCACACAAAAAACTAACCAAAAGAAAAGAAAGAAAGAAAAACAAAACATGAACATCTGACTAACATCATTCATTGCAAACATCTGCAAATGTCTTCATTAAATGTAAGCAATATGTCAAGACAATATTAAGATATGGTGGAGTGCTAAAAATTGTGAAATAATGGAAAATTAAAAGATCATGAAGATAGGAAATACAATTCCTAGGGCAAAGAGGGAAAATGGGGTCATACTTCATCTGCATTGTTTCAGATCACCATCAATAGCTAGCCTCTGTAATCACTGAATATTGGATAGGAATGGAATACACAGCATATTTTGATACTAAACATTGATATTGGTAATTATTATACAGTGTGTCCCAGAAAAAACGAAACCGAGAATTATTGATGTTTTATCATAACTTAATCACAATTATAATTAATAAAAATAATAAATGACACATATTTGTAAAGCTTAGATCCTCCTCTTTTATTTGATGCAACTCATATAATGCATATTTCACGCATGAGTGATTAAAAACAATTTGAAGAAAGGGTACCAAAAAGTCATTTGGCGAACAGTATCTGAATATCAATTATAATTGTGATTAAGTTATGATAAAACATTCGATAATTCTCGGTTTCGTTTTTTCTGGGACGCACTGTATATCTGCATTACTACAGATGATATATGATATACCATTGAGACATATCATCAATGGATGTTCAACACTTTGGAAACATAGATTTTTGATGAAATAAAAAAAATACAAAAGTACTGCTAACATCATTAAGCTATTGCAACCAATCTTCTTAAAGGGAAATCCAACCCAAATAGACAACTACTCTAAAAGAAAGCAGAAAAATCAGAGAAGAAAATTGATGAAAGTTTCAATTAAATCCGACTAAATATAAGAAAGTTATGAATTTTTGAAAGTTGTAATCACTATACGCATGGGCACTTCAAATTGGCTGAAGCGGTAATGTCATTGTGATGTAGTGCCGGTCTACTTTCCCATCTGAAAAGATGTTGTAGATTTGCAAGACATAAAGAAAAAGAGGTTTATCTGCACATCCCGATCAGTTATAAAAGGAGGAGAGACCAAAGGTCTCATTGATTAATTTCCCTTTTCCTCTCCCAGGCACAAGAGAAACTAAGTGATTAATAATGATAATAACAATAACAAAACATCTAAAGTCTAGATGATTTCAGTAAAAAGTAAGAGTATCTATTTACCATGAAGACATTTAGATAGGTATCACACACAACACATCATATATGAAGTTACATCACATATATTTCTAGACTAACATTACAGTTTCAATATCATTATCAGGGTAATTTATATCATAATAAATAATAACTTGCTAGTAGCAATTCTTAGATCCTAATGCAAAATTCATCATTCCCATTCGAGCACCAATATTATTTTAGTTTATCAGCTTAGATGTCCCATCATGAATCTACAGAACATTGTATTTTACAATTAGAAAGATTCAGTGACAAGAAGATTCAAAATGCAATAACGCATATACATGTAGCATATATGTATAATTAAATACATCTCATTTGCATCTCATAATACATAACTTAAAATAATAATACAGTATTCTTTTGCATTCAGCTTTCTTCATTGCCATCATGAAAAAGGCAATAGTTTGGCTTCATAAATTATTGCTTAAAAACAAAATAAATGTTTGCTTTACAAAGTGCCATGTCTATATTATGACAGATGGCACTGGTAAAAACTTTTGAAACTATTCCTCCTACTTTTATCACGTTTAAAGAATCAAGTATGTACACATAATAAATCAAAACAGCCTGAACAGAAATAAAGCTATTGAAGTCTGAGATGTACATAATAGGTGAACAATTCAAGGAAGTAGCTAGGGGAAAGGGTGCAGGAAAGAAGACAAATAGTGAGAGAAGAGAAAGACAGAAGAAGGGAGATATGGGAGGGAGAGACAAATATTGTCATGGGGAGATAGGAAAGGCAGAGGGAGAGTAAAGTCGGGTAAGAGAAAGACTGAAAGGGAAGGAGGAATCAAGATAATTCTAATTTCCCTGAGTACTGTATTTTCATTAATAGCAAGTTCTCCAGCTATGCCATATTCCTAAATAATCAATTGACGTGTTACGAGTCACATAGACTCTAAATGGAGAAGGTTGTACATCTAATATTAAACCTACTGTCCCAGTTTCCCCCATCCCCATGTTTACAGGGTAGGTCTTACAATCTGATTTCTGCAGACAGCAAAGCACATATGAAAATAGTATCTTTGATGCATGAAGTTTTCTCAAAATCTGAGTATTCATGAACAGCACCCATGGATGATGACATTGTCATACGTGGTTGGCGATGGATGCCAGGGAAAGGGGATGTGTGGTCGAAGAACTTCCTCATCCCCTCAAAGACAGTATAGGATGTTGCAGCGATTGTCATGACTAGGCACTGGATTTAAAGAGGGAATGTGGCACTCCATCATCTTCTGAGACAGGACAGACTGCAGAGACCCCTGTTATCCCGGGCTCTGTAACACAAAGCTAAGTCACTCATTGATCGCCATTCTACAAGTGATCACTATGTACAAATCATGCGATCAATCAATAAATTATACAACCACGTGCTGAGGTTTGTGTTGCAGGGCCCTGGTGTATTTACCGCTGTCATGACTAAGCGCTGGACGAGGGAGAGAAAATGGCACTAAGGAACTCCCTCATCTTCTCAAAGAGAGTGAAAGAGATCGCAGCGACCCCTGTTGTCCTCGAAGTAGTTATCATCGTCATGACATAGTGTTAGAAGTTGGGCCTCCTTCATCTTTTCAAAGACAGAAAAAGATACTGCAGTGACCGGTAATGTCCTCGATGTAGTCACAATCGTCATGACTTAGCACTGGAAGCGGGAGGGAATGCTTCGTTGAGGAACTCCCTCATCTTCTCAAAGACAGTGAAAGAGATTGCAGCGGTCGGTATTGCCCTGATGTAGTTGATGCTAAGACCTCGGTATAGTCCTAAGAATCCATGCTCCTTGACGACAGTCTTCAGGTTCTGCATGATGTGGCTAGAAAAAGATTGTGGTGGTTATGAAGAAAAAAAGGAATGAGCGATGAGTGTTGAATTTGAAGGGAACATCTCTAAATGTAAGTTCCTTAACACAAAAATAAATTCAGACAAACAAATCTATGAAGGTTTGAGAACATGTGATAATCAAAGTCACAATTTAAAAAAAAATAAAATTCATTACGTCAAACTGAAATTAGCAACTAGCTAATCTCAAACTCATGCCATGTTTAATCTATTAATCATTTGTTTTGTTCACTAAAAATAATCAAGCTATCCATGTTGATGACCAAAACAGGGTAAAGATCCCCAATGTAGAATATTCAAAAAGCAATCATCTCTATCCTAAACATGAAACAAGGTACTCTCATGCAGAGCAAATGATATAATATGAAGAAAATTTCAGAGAAAGAATGCATAGCACAAATCTCATTCTTACTTCGACGAATTTGGAACCATGTGGCCTAACTGCATTATTCTTCTCACCATGTCCAGTGGGTACCTGCAAAACAAGAAAAGAAAGGGACATCGTTAGGGTCTCATTTTTTTTCTCCATGAATTTCACTTCCAACCATCTCTCTATCTTACTCAAAAAGCAAATTTATGAAACTTTTAGAGAGAATACACATCTTAAATGGTGGAAGAAAAGAAAGGGACATCGCAAGGTCTCTTTTTTTTTCCTCCATGAATTTCACTTTTTACCATCTCTCTATCTTACTTAAAAACCAAATTTATGAAACTTTAAAAGAGAACTACACATCTTAAATGGCAGAAGAAAAGAAAGGGACATCGCCAGGGTCTCTTTTTTCTTTCTTCATGAATTTCACTTCTAACCATCTCTGGACAAGTGCACTTTGCAACTTTTTACTTTTGAAATTGCCCCTTGTTCTGATGTACTGCACATTCCATGACTGAAAAATCAAAACAAATAGGGCATCATTTTAAAGAGGAATAACCACACTTTCTAATGATACTAAACAAAACAATAATTATTCTATAACAAGAGAGATATAATTGATGAAACTTGAGTTTCCACACTTTTTTTGAGGGGTTTATTTGGTTTTGTCAGTCTTGTCTGTGTGCCTGGAGTATATAGCAAAGGCCTAGCAAGATTTAGTAACATCAATAGCACTTTTATTCTAAGGTATGCATAAAATTCAATACATTAGTTAACTAGTATTATATCCCTTATCATAAGATTGTTGCATTAGGAGTGTACACAACAAGAAAAAGAATAGTTTTACTAGGAAAGACGTTTCCTGCCGAATAGTTCATTTGTTATTGCTGACATCACAAATAGTTCACTTTTTCCCTAGGGAAAAAGGAACTATTAGTTTCCCAAACTGGCAAAATTCAGCGAGCGTACCGGATTTCAAATGCCTCCGCGCGGGCAACTCCCCAGGGGCACGGCGCTCATGTCATGCAATTTACGCTGTGCGGTAACTGCAATACACTACTGCAGTACCTGTATAGCGCCAGCTAAACATATTTACATCCTTCAATGTTTCATTTGAGCCGTGCAATTATTATTTTCTTTTATTTCTTTTGTGAATGTGAGTACGGTACATGTTATTACAGAAGTGTCCAAGGAATGATACACGTGAAGGTATATAAAACAAATATGCAATGACTCATTCTCGGAACAAGCTAAAACTATTCGCACTCAGGAACATCAATAGTACTATTTGATTTTCCTTCGATGCGAATAGTTTTAGCTAGATTCTCGAGTGTCATTGTATATTTGCATAATCTGTCTCACTTACGTGATAGTCTGAGCCATTGCACCTGCTACTCCCCCAACACAGAGATTTGCCGGTATGGTGAGCGTTCTCTCACTGGGGTTGTTGGGTATAGGTTTGGAGAATTGTGGAGGACCTTGGGTTAAAAGGAAGATCTTGGCTGTCTCGTATGTGTAGAAAGCTGCACCTGTTAACAGAGGTATACAATATGTTAGCCACCATAGACAGGCCACCTGCCTACATAGAGCTATCTTAGCTGAGCCAAATATAGTGGTGTATGAAACCCCATCTTTATTAAAATACGAACCCATCTGGCAAATCTCCATTTTTCTTTTCCCTATCTCACACTACTCTGCCCTGGGCAGGCATGCATCAAATTCTAAATTATAATATTCATTGCATGCCTGCCTGGATAGGTAAAAAAGGATTTTAATAGGCAGTTTTTGTAATGTAACCCAATTTAATGCATACATCTTTGTGAAGTGCTTAAACACAACTATTTAATTCACCTGTACTGAATAATTGTATATTAACAGTCAGAATTGAAAATGTATATATTATGTGTTGTTAGGTAAGGCAAGCCATAATGTTTTTCTTACCTGGCAACAAATAAATAATAATTTAATGGTTTCAAAGGCTTCAAATTTTGCCCTAAAAGTAGTTAAGCACTACACATACACCAAATGTATTTCCAACCCCAAATACTGTTCTTGCATGGCAATATACTTACATAGCAATATACATACAAAATGAAGTAGGTATAGTTATTGACAGTGCAGAAATGAGAAGTATGATTTTAAATAAAATGTAACATTCCTTACCTGCATATGGAATCATCCCTATGAGTGTTGGAGTTACTCCCCTGTATAAGGCCTTGAACTGGCCTTCCTAATATGTAGCAAAATAAAGATAAGATAAAATCAGTGGTAATAATAACATGCATCCATTGGGGCTACAATGGACACATAGATAAAGAGATGAATTTGCAGCTGATTAATCCAATCCAATCCAATCCAATTCACAGATTATTTGCGATAGCACCTCTTCCCTGCAGTTACAAAGCGCTTCACAATTTGCTCCTCAACGCAATATAAGGCCGCAAATAAACAATGGTAATCAAACTTTTAAAAAACACTAGTTGAGCCAATATAAACATAAAACAATCCATGCTCTCAAACAAGATAAGTAGGCCTTCAAAAGTTTCTCAACATTCTATAAAAGTATTCTTCTGAAGAGGGCAAACAACAGGTATTCATGAAGCACCTCCACGACTTTGGAAAGGAGTATTCTAAAATGCACAAAGTCTGACTGCTCTATGTTGAAAAGATATGGGGATATTCAGAGTCATTTGAACCACGTACTCATTATGAACTGGTCTATTGAGTGGTCATTTTTCACTATTAAATTGCACTGACCATACCCGATGTTTTCCAGACTTACGTGATGCCATATTGTATAGAAGGTGTGTATAATCCCCTTGTACTTTATCTCCCCTCTGCTCTGATATGCCAGACGAGCCCTAACCATGTCTAGGGGATAGGTACAGATTACAGCTGCTAGACCTGTGGGAAACATATACCATACATGTACGTACATCAGTATTAATCCCAAGTACCCAGTCTGAGTCAAAACATTAGAAAGTTATTTTTAGCCCAGTCATTTTCTTTTCTTCATTTATATCCAGATTAAATGTAGATCACAATTAGATACAAATTCGAGCTTTGGTCAGACCATTAAACAAGAGATAATAACATTTACAATTTTAACTTTTTTTTGTTTTTCTTGTTTTCTTTGTACATATTGGACAACAAATGACCAGACACACAAACCTTGGACATGTCTGTTAAATTCAACACCTCATATGAGTTCACACATATGAGTACTCCAAGTCATCTTCATGTCTGAGTGAAAACAAAACAGAATCACCATATTCTCAGTCTCTCAGACATTAAAGATAAGTTGAGTTCTGGTCATGCGATTGCATTGTGAAAGAAAGTTTGTGGAACCGATCAGAAAAGGTTGATCATCTAGCATATAAGTATTGGCGTGTACTGCAAGGTTCTGGAATCATCAAAAATGATAAGAAATTTGGCCCAGTCTTGGTAAAGTTACAAGCACTGTACACAGAAAGATGTATACGAGACTACACGAACATGTGGCATAAAAATCCGTCCCGATTTTTATGATGTTACATGCCATATTTCGAATATTAAGGCATTTGAAGAGCCATGCTTTTCAGGGAACATTTTTTATCTGAAGTTCTTCCACACTTGCATAATACAATGATAACGCTCACAAATTATTTGTTCACCTCTTCCCAGAACTCAACCTTCTCAATGAACTTTGTTCATTAAATGTTGACATTCACTAGTTTGATCATAAAATCAACATTTCAAAATGAGAACATGTTATCATAATGATTTGGATCATTTGGTTAACTTCCACGGTTGTAAAATTCAATAAAATCTATCGCCTCAATGATATACGATAACTAGAATAAACACCTCATAAATTTATTATTAATGTAAACGACACAAAATTCACAGGAAAAAACAAACTCTGGGACAATAAAAAAAAAACCTTGAACAAAAAATAATTACCTGCCACAGATCCAGACAACAGCTTCATTTTGGTTTTCTAATATAAAAATAGAAGTAATATTTTTGCATTAGTAGAGTAAATATTGACAATACATTATGAGATTAAAATATAATTCATTACTTAAAGACAAGATAAAACTATGTATTCTTTCAGTATATTCAAAGGACTCATAAAACTGCTTGCATGGCTACTTGCTGTAAAAGCACAAAATGCTACAGTTACAGACTCTATTGATAATGATTGTACTCTAACAAATTCATGCATGCATCATAAAGTACCGGTATAATAATAATGCAATAATCTTAAGATTTAAGAATGAACAGAAAGCCAAAATCAGACAATATAAATGGAAGCTCAAGGAAGAAAGAGTGTGAATATAACACTAAAATAACTTTGAAGGGTATTAGCCGTTTAAAGAGCAAAAAAACATGTATTCCACGGAGGAAGTACTGCTGATGGATATGCTCTATCCCCCAGTCCCACACCCTTCCCCCCACAATGCAATGTGCCGTTTGAAGAGTAAAGGGTAACTTGTTCCACGGAGAAGGAGCTGCTGATGCATACATGTATGCTTCCCCCTCGTCCCCTCTCCCCAGTATTATCTCACCTTCTTACACCATTCATAAGTCATGAACTGGATGGCTCCATAGGGGAATATCCGAACCATCATTGCTCCGTTGCCTTTATAGAGGGCAAGGTATCCCTCATGTTCCACTACCTCAGTTATTGAAGACCAAACACCTGTTATCAGAGAGTACATGAAGAAGTAAATGAAATGAAGAAATAAAAGTAATTACATCATGTTCAGCTTAAAACTGTTTGAGTTTGAAATTTTTTGCTCTATTATCGAAATGCAAATGTTATTCAATGGTTCATTGGATTGGATTATAAATAGCTTAAAAGAAAATTTAGATATATCATTTTTTTTTTTATCTGATGTATTAATATGTTATAAGCAGATTTACGAGTTAGGCTAAACTTTTACATATTCAAAGACAATTTTTGTGTGTCTTTCAATGTTGTTTTGGGGTTTTTTTTGTCTTCTGCATGCATTCATGTCATGAATGCCAGGTGGAGGCCAAAATAAACCATAAAATTTATATTCCTCATAGAAATATTTCAGCTGGAGGACTAATTTCCTATGTACTTCACACAGGAGTTAATTTGGTGTAACATTTTTTTTTCTAAATCTCAGATGGATATTTCAAAATGCCCCAATGTAAATATTATTTTCACATTTCAATACCTTCAAAATGGAATTAAATATGACTTGGCTTGTAGCCATTCTTACCCAAGTGTTGGAAGTGTTTATGTCTGGCTTGTAGCAAGATTTTAACCCTGTCCAAAGGAGCAATTACAGTCTTAGCACAACATCCAGCCATACCTATAAAAAAAGGCAAATATTTATACTTTACAATAATGATGAATAATTTCAAAATAAGTATATCATGATTTCTACAGTCTGTAAATCAGAAACTGTTACATGCAGCATGAAGTAATCATGAATTTTGCGAGTGATCCAGAATCGTGAAGTTTCTTGCTAACAACAGCGATGTTTTAAAGGTTTTCTTTCGAAGATTTAGACTGCCGATATCAGAAATCATAAATTTACTGATCTTGTCTTTCAAACTTCTTTTTTTTCTTCTTCTTCTGTTTGGTTTCCTCCAGATTGGAGAACTGCAGATGGAGCAGGAATTGTGTTGGAGATAGGCCTATAACTTTATCATCATTTGTCCAATTAATGTCTAATTTCTATTAGTATTATCCTGTTTCCTCTATTTTTCTGCATTTGCCATTTACACAATTAAACTTATTATTAATTGTGAAAGGTTAGATTTGGATTTTCAAGCTTCAGTTTGTCATCCTCATGACATTTAAAATTTCCTGAACTGTGTGTTAAAGGAATGAGTTAAAGTAAAAAGGTGCGCGAGCAGGGAGTTTGCTAAATTCAGAGAACTCTGTGCGTGTGCCTTAGCACACTAATCGCTAGTATCACAAAATATGTATGAAATTGGCAACGTGAAAACGGCTTTTTTTTGTATACAAAAAATGGAATGGGTGAATACGAACGCGAACGCACTTAGGTTTTGTTTACATCACTCTTCATGCCGGGGTATGGGTACCAATTAAGGCTAGGTAATATCAATATCATATTTCATAGTATCACCTAACGCCTAAGGGCCAGGCTACAATAAGCAGCAACTGCAGCTGAACAAAATTGTCACACCGCCGAAACCTCAGCGGTTGCACGGCCCGGTTGCCTGGGGCTGGCCTCGGCTCGGGCCCAATGGATCCGTCATGTCTGTAGTGGAAGCTACTGACTACACGCAGCTCAGCTCAAACGCGTCCAGAACACACATTTCGCAACCATTAAACATCAAAATCGGTCTTACCTCCGGAAAGTAAATTCTTCAGAATTTCATCTCCACTTTGATTTGCTTTATTAGATGAATCCCTCATCGTGACATCGGCAAAGAAATCGCTGTTTACAGGGAAGGCTTTCTCTCTGCTTTCTCTCGTGAGCAAGCTAGGGGCGACGATCCGAAACAGAAAAGGTCAACAGGTTATAGTTTCTCTTCAATAAAATGTTATTATTTTTTCATGCAGATGTATATCTTTGAATTTTTTTACCATTCGAAAAAGGTTTTAACAAATAATAAAATATAATGAATTATACTTATATTGTAAGATTAATATTTAATGGTCTGGATAAGCTAATAAATCTAATAAAATATACTTGAATATATATAATTTGGCCTTGAACCATCTCTTATTCAAGAGTTCAACGAACTTTTCTACCCTGTTGGCGTGCGTGCATGCACGTACGTGTACAATGGTTAGTTTTGTGTACATCTATTTTATTATATGAGAAGTTCGAAGACGACGACGACGACGAAGAAGAAAAAGAAGAAGAAGGAATACAGGAAGAAGGAGAAGGAAGAGGAGGAGGAGGAGAGGAAGAACAAAAAAAATTAAAGTTTAAATCAATTCAAAAGTTGAACCTCGATAATTGTAAACTTGAAGAATGACAATTAACAACAAAATCTTCAATTTAGTAAGTTTTATCTTTATGGCATATCTACAAAGTCTACAAAGCCCATGCAGTTAATTCTCTAGTGGACAATCGTAAAGATATTTGTGTTCCAGAATTTTCAAAAGTCCCGCGGCCTCCGGGTGGGCCCTTTTGGCTCCCCCTCGATCTCTCTCTCTCTCTCTCTCTCCCTCTCTTTCGCCTACTTACATGGAGAATGGTCAATATTCATTTTTTTCTTCAGGGCCTTTGCACATCTGTGTTTTTTGTTAACGTTTTTTTTAATAAATAATTTCCACATCTCTATTTTAAAAACATGTATACAGCGGGACAAATATATTTTTAAAAAAACAAAAATACGGTACAAGCATGCAAACACACAAAGAAGAAAAGGTTTATGTATATGTGGTGTGATCATAAACAAAAGTTTACGAGGAGGAGGAACGTTAAAGATGGGAGACAGAGAAATGAAAATTGGAAATGTGAATAAGAAATGAGAGGGGGTATATAATTATTATAGAGCGGGGTGTATAACGTCTTTCGGATGCATGGTGACGTTATAGGTCGGTCCCCAGACGTAAATAATCATATCATATTGATACACGTCTGTAAAAACCCCATTAGGCTTACACACACACACACACACACACACGCACACACACACACACAGGAGAAGAGAATTTGGAGAGAGAGAAAGAGAAAGGGGGTGGTATAGATGAATATAGATGAATATTCAAATGTGGCAATTTGTTCACACTATAAAGAGATATATTGATGAGATGATAGCTCTCTCTCTCTCTCTCTTTCTATCACCCTCTCTTTCTTTCAACCACACCCTATCTTTCTCTCTCTCTCTCTCTCTCTCTCTCTCTCATCACTCTCTCTCTCCCTTTCTTTCACCCATTCCCTTTCTCTCTCTCTCTCTCTCTCCCTCTCTCTCTATTTATCTCTCCCTTTTCCCACTTATTATTTTCTTCTCCCTGACTGGTTTTCATTTCTACCATGCTGACAAATCATAACCCGGAATCAGCATCTCATAATAGAATAATGAATGTTTATTACCTCTCTCATTTCTAAATGAAACGAACTTAGTATCAAGAGCTCAATAAATCAGTTATCACAATTTTCGTTAGTACTATACGGAGATTGTCATGCGATGTGGTAGATGTACCAAGTTCATTATCCAAGTTTGCACAAAAAATACAGAACAAAACGAAACAAAACAAAACAAAACAAACAAACAAATACAACAAAATTGCTTTTATTATATATCGTTGGTGAATAAAGATCTTTCGTTAGTTTTTAACACGTAAACCAATGGGGATCGCAGTAAGACTGAACTATTTTCCCGGTAACTGGAATTTTGTCGGGATTTTACCCTAGAACTATTACATGGGTTTGGCATTTTTCGTTTACTTACGGGAATGGTTAAAACCACGACAGCAAATTCGACCAATCAGATGGCTGGATTTCTTAAGTGAGGTATATAATGTATTATATTATATAAAACATTCATTTTACATGGTTGAATGTCTGTGGTTTAAAACACTAACCTGTGCATGGGTTCAAATTCAGAGGTAAAAATGCCCGAGGTAGAAACTTATTGATATTTTTACAGTTATGTACACAATTTACAAACATTGTTGGTTCGTGTTATTTGCTCTTATGTAAATAGTATATAGGCCTATACATTTGCAATGTTAATAATGATATCTGTGTTGTATCATTTTCTTATTCATCTATTGTGTTACATTTCGTGTGTTTATGTGTGCAGGGCCCTATAGGACATGCAACAGTGTAAAATTCACTGAGTAGGCCACCCTGGGTAAAAAGACAAATAAATAAAGAAAAAGAAAAAGAAGAATTTCATATATAGTCAGTAATGTTAAAGATACTACGTCCCTTTTGCAGCCAACATCAAATTCTGTAGAACTTTGCAGGAATTATGAATATGTCATGTTTGTCCTATCTGTGAAATTAAACATTAGCAGTGTCCTAGTATTCAAATTATGCAAGGAAACCCGTTTACCTTCTAGAGTTCACTGTCAGACATTATATACCTCACTTAAGAAATCCAGCCATCTGATTGGTCGAATTTGCTGTCGTGGATTTAACCATTCCCGTAAATAAACGAAAAATGCCAAACCCATGTAATAGTTCTCGGGTAAAATCCCGGCAAAATTCCAGTTACCGGGAAATTAGTTAAGTCTTACTGCGATCCCCATTGGTTTACGTGTTAAAAACTGGTTTGTGCGAGCGCGGACACCTTACATTAATTTTGTGCGAAGGCTATTGTACAAAAGGCTATTGTACGGTTCGTTCTCAGAACGAAACGATTTCCTATCAGGAAGTAATACCTCCCTTGTATAGGGAACAAAGAATAGCAAAATATAATACAGTATCATATATGACCCTATGCCAAATTATACTCAGTAAATCAAAAATATAACTATAAAACAACAAATAAAAAACAACAAAAAAGCAACAATAATAAGAGTAATAATGATAATAATAATACAAATATAAGCAATAATAATAATAATAATGAATATAAAATATATAAACAATTATAATAATAATATGAAACAATCACAACATGAATATTCAAAATTTCAAGAGGTTCGATATAGTAGTGAACACCGGAATCTGACAAAATTACGTATTGTTACAAAACTCCTTTGAAATTTTATTTTTGACAAGCCCGCATGATAAAGTACGTAGATAAATATAGAGACATATGTATGTATATAATTATATGCATATTTATATAGGTTGTTGATGTTTTGATGTCTATATAAGAAATAATCCGCACTGTATAGTAACACTAACCAAGCCCACGAATGTTTTGCTTTAACACATTTTGTCTTATTGTCAAATTTTGAGATTGAATATATATGGACCCCTCAGAACACTTAGGTGCACAAACGCCCCTTAGCCTATGCCTGAGTTACCTAGGTCCGCCGAAAATGGTAAGATGGCATCGATCGTTTAGACAAGGGCAGGGCAAGCGCTATGTGAAACTGAGTGGGGGAGTGTGGTCAATTTGGTGAGTTACTTTTTCGATACTATTTTTCGATAATATCCTAAAAGATAGATGAATACAAAATTAAAACAAATAAAATAAAAAATGAGAGATATAATCACGTGACGTAAAGTAATTTGGCGACAATAGTCACAACTGACTAATTGCCATTGAAACAAAACAGAAGAAGAAGAAGAAGAAGCTAGCAATTTTTAATACAGCGCAGCGCAGACGACCGTACGGCAATCTCGATCGTACTGAATTCCAAACAAGGCAAAAATGGCTGAAGAAACTCTCCCAAGATTTCAACTTCTTGATGATGATCAAATACAAGACTTGATTAATTCTGCTGACAGCAAGAACACCGACAATTCCGTGAAATTCTCCATGAAAATATTCGAAGACTTCCTGCAAGTTATCATCACAGACCCGGCTCGATAGTGTAGGCCTACTAATACTAAATAAACTTTCAAATTCGGAGCTGGACAATGTACTCCAAAACTACATCTGGAGGAAACTATTTGTGATATTAATTAGTAAGTTAGTAATTAGTAATACTTGATGTGTTTATGGTGTCTGTTTGAACGGTACAAATGATACGGATTTAGAAATGTAAGGTCTAATATGATTGTCAAATCCAGTCTGTGAGTCAGTGGAGTCCCACTGCACATTAATTGTTGTGTACTGAGACGTAGTCTAGACTAGATTCTATGAGCTATGTGTAGTCTATTTAGTATTTATTTCTGCTCTTCCTGTTCTACCAGTTGATTTGTAAGTTGACTCTTTTTTCGGCATATAAAAGTATTAATGACTGCTTTAATATTCGAGAAATAGTTGTTTTTATACGCTCTCGGGAAGGTTACAATTGGGCTATTGCCCTCGGCACGCCTCGGGCAATAGCACAAGTGTAACCTTCCCTTGAGCGTATAAAAACAACTATTTCTCTCAAAGCAGTCATTAATACTATACTATTGAGTGACTGACTGACATCTTTTTTTCTTTGGTAATAACATACATAAAGTGAGCTGTAACAGGTACATGAGCATTTGTCTACATCAATAACCCACTACTTGTACTAGCCAAAATTAAACTGATTGAATCTCTGTGCAGCACAAAACGTACGACCATTCAGTAACTGAAGGCTCTGAAAATCAGACTATTAATTAGGTGATTGCAATCACTTAAGTCGATTCGATAACTAATGGTCGTTATTTTCCCACTAAAAGCCATTTTCAAGCCCTTTCGTTTTGAGGGAAGTTCTAAATTAGTATTGTCTTTCAAATGCCATTGGAATTTAACCTTTTCATTTTTTTGGCCTGCAAATGGGACATATAGTACCTTTAACATAAATGACTGTATTACCGACCACAGAAAAAAATCACTGGAATCGAAATAAGAAAATATTGTTTCAGAATCATTTTGATCTTCGGGAAGCGCAGCAAACAGCGTATACAAAACGCACCCACGTTCAGAACAACCTCAGTACGGTCCGGAGAATGAACAAAATAATCTGATCAGGTTCATCTTGACTATATCTCTTGTCCATTAATCATCTTAGACCAAATATGCCCATTAAGTCTGGAACTGAGACGAAATTAACGTCCTTGTAACCTAAGATGAGGTTTATACCGAGTTTAAGACATTTGATTTCAGCTTCTGGGTTCCCGTCCAAATCCTCTACATGGGCAACGCCGACAATTCTGTATAAACAAATAAAAATGGTAGTGGCATCATCATCACCATCAACACATTGAACACAATCAATGTCAATCACAATCACGGACACTATCTAAAAGTTAATTGGTCATCAAGAAAATGTAGGTCATTATTTTCTTATCTTAACCCCACCATCCGTGGCGTGATAATCAATACCTTTAGTAATAAGGTAGACATTAGAGAGTTGCAAAATTTGCAATCCAAGAAATGTGAGTTGGATTATGTAAAACGAGGATATGTACCACAAACATAATTATGTTAGGAATTTCTCGTGCCTGCCGACAAAATGATTAAAAAAATTACGAACGGGTGACGAAATCGTTTCGGAATAGGCGATGGGGATTTATCTGGGCAAACTTGCCATAACAATAAAGACATGTGCAAGACGAGTTGTTTCAGTTTGGCCCTCCAAACGTGTGTTTGTGGGGGGTGCTTATAATATTTGGGATATGCCACTGTCCCATAAAAGATCATCTGTATTTTCTCCTCTAATGCCATTTCTCCACTCTACAACAAGCAGAAGAAGGGAGGTATCTAATGGTGGATACGCCACTATTACGAAAGGGAGAGATAATTCTGATCTCGTCTTTTCACGTCATTCTTCGAATGTAGGCCTACATCTAAAAAGCAACAAGAAGCAAACAAATAAACAAAACATAAACGCTCACATACCTCCTTATGAGTTCACAGCCTGCGAATCCTACAACTTCCCGAACAAGCGATGTAAGATCGTCGCTCGGCAACCTCGACTCGGCATCTCCGAAATAGTCCGAGATGGCATCCGACATTGCTTGACGAACCTTGTCGTGAAACTTCGTGCCACTGGAGTTGTTATTCTGCATTTCGATTCGATGGGCGTGGTAAGAGAAGATGTAGTTCGCGAGGAGGAGACCGAGATCGAAACCCATAGGCCCGACGAAGGAAAATTCCAAGTCAATCATCTGAAAAATTCAGAGAAAGAGAGTATGAAACAATGATAACTATTTAATGTGATGATCGCGGGAGGCCCAGATGTAACATCATCTCATGTCAAGTATTTTCAAATGATATGAAAATATCGCTGGGATATCCGACATTCGCTCCGAACTTTCTTTCGTCTGAAAATATATTATTACGTAGAGTTAGGACTTGGGTTGCGATTCCTGTCAGGTTATGCACAAGGTTAGGTATATAGAGTTGGGTCCAGGGTTGAAGTATGGAATCCGGAGCCAGTTTCTCGAACCGTCATGAGTCTAAGTTCGTGGACACCCCATAGAAACGCGTTTTAGTTCTATAACAAACTTTTCAATGGGATGTTCAAGAAGTTTTATAGACTTATGACGGTTTCGAGAACCCCCCGGTTGATTTTAGAAGTTGACCGTGGGAAAAATTTCTTTTTACCTATATTATTTTGTATCGTACAAATAAAAATGAAATGAACATGAAAAATTGAGAAAGAGCGTCCACAAAATTGATAAGCAATACTGTCTTATAGTGCTGTGTATTTGCAAATTTCGGAAATATTGGAAACGTACGGAAAATATCAACTTTCAAACATAATCTAGGTAAAGCTGATAGTAAAGTTTGTGTGAAGAAATTTGTTTTAATATTATGAAAGAAATAATAAACCTTTGCATCTGCATTTTTGGTCATTATAGAACCCGTATGTAGATCGCCGTGTAAGAGGCAGTCCTTTTTCTCCAAAAATATCGATCGCAGATCGGAAGCGTTTCGTAGAAGTTCGTCGTTGTCATAGATGAGGGGAAGGCAGTCGGCGACCTCCGCCGAACACTGGTTCGTTGGATGATCACGGACAAAGGGATATGTGAAGATGAAATCCCGTGTCAACGACACCATTTCAGTATTTCTATAGGAAAAAAACCAAAGCAAAAAAATAAATTATCAATATTATGGCACTAATTCCTCCAAATTATGACACTTACGTCACATTTCAGTTCAAGTTTTAACCCTCATTGTTTTTGTGGTAAAACTTGTAGCGCCTCATATTTATTTGCGAAGTACATGGAATTGAATTGAAATCGGAAATTTTATATGAACTAATCGTTTATGCTTTACGGAATCTTGAAAAAGGGTTGTTAGAGGGTGCAACGAAATACAAGTAACCCTTACAGTCCACTTTATTCTGCAGATCCAAAAAGTACGTGCATCATTATCTCATGACTAAGCCCACACCCACGGGATAAATCGGACGACATTAGACTTGCAGCAAACTGCTGTTGATTCCCGACTCCAACGGAGGAATAAAAACAAGAAGAAGACAAACAACCAATATACTAAAAATTACTCTCACAAGAAATGCATCCTTAAATCAATATTTCATATAAAAAATTCCGACAGAGAATGTCTCTTTCCAATCTTTCCAATTCTTTGATTCTTTAGATTGGAAAGGAGGAGGGGTAAATTTTGTTGTACAGACTTTTCCTCAGATATCAAGTTGAAGTGATGTATAGCAATGCATTCCAATGTCAATAATTTTCCTGAGAGAGAATGTCTTCTTTTCACTCTTATCCCCCAAAAAAAAAAGAGTCACAAACTGTCCTTCTTCCTAAGGTTCGATCAAAAGTATACCTACTCGAAAGCTTGTTTGAGTTGATCAAACTTTTCCCGTCCTAGTTTCGTTGCGGTGGTGTGTTTGTGTATTTGGATTAAATATCTGATGATTTGCCTTCCTGCATCAAGATTCAGATGACCGCGAACAAGCTGTTTCTTCATCACCTCATAGCCTTGGAGATCTTCCATTAGAACTGATGAGGAAACAAATCAAAGCAGGAGGAGTAAGAAGAATGCATTTCGAAGATAACAACAGTGGCGTAGCTACAGGTGGTGAAAAACAAATACAAATAATGAAAAGGCCAGAAAGAGAAGAAGGGAAAGGACAAGATGAGAAGATTTTTTTTCGAGTAAGACCGCGTTGCGCCCCCCCCCCAAAAAAAATCGTCCCAGGACCCCTTAATTGGATGGACGCACGTGTCACGCTACGCCACTTGGTAACCGCATCATGTTTCATTAAGTCAGATGAATTTCTTAACAAATCTTTGTCCTAAAAGCTTGCCTAGGGTTTGTCCGACATAGCTTTAATGACTGCATGAAAGGTAGATTCCACCTGTTTATAGAGAAGCTTTTCTACACAAGTGACAGGTGTTATCCGAAGAACATCAATACATTTTGTACACTTTATTTACAATAAATTATTCTAAATTGATGAATAAATGAATAAATGAATATTCCAAATTAGTTATACCTTCAATTACTTTGAAAGTAGTGAAAATAATATTGACAATGATAACTATGATAAAGATGATGAAGATAATAATGATAATGATATTAGTAATGCTAATGCTAATAATAATTATTATAACATCATTATCAACTATACAATATCTATAAAGCACGTAATGCCAATGTTTCTCAGCTCTATATACATATAATGTACTTTCACAGAAACTGTACTTTCATAAATACAGTATATGTACAGAGCTTAGAACCATTAGTATTACATGCTACTTATTATTCTTCTCTTTTACAATATATGCCGTACGTGTCTAAACAAGATCTCAATACTCACAAGAATGATTGCCGGTGTCTTTGTGGTAGGGTTTGGGGACACTGCCCAGTGCTATCTTATCACACCAACATAGAGCTTCATACTCTATCTCCGATCTTACCGCAGATAGTGGATACTCTGGACCTAGACACTGAAAAGAGAGAGAGCGTTTGTGCTCAATACTAACAATTAATATTATCATTATCATCATCATCATCATCATCATCATTATCATCATCATCATCATTATCATTATTATCATTATTATTATTATTATTATTATTATTATCAATATGATCATCATTATTATCATTATTATTATTTTATTTTTTTTATTATTGTTATTATTATTGTTATTATTATTATTATTATTATTATTATTATTGTTATTGTTATTATCATCATTCTTATCAATGGTATTATTGATATAGTTGTATTATTATCATCATTATCATCATCATTGATCATAATTGTTATAATCACTACGAAATTTATAATTAAGTCATGTTAACACAAGATGAACACTTATAGTGCCATATGTATTCTTAATAAATCATTTGTGATTTCGATTGTCAAAAACAAGATACAGGCCGGTATTCTTGAAGACAAGATAAGGTTAAAAAATACCGATAATTCAATGGAATAGTCCACTGATTTTGTAAGCGTCAAGCGCCAAGCGTCTACTTCTTCATCCCGTAAAAGTTACCATGAGATATTGTTTCTAAAAATAATTGAAGAGAACCATGACATCATTGAGCTAAAATGGTTTTAATAATAATTGTTTCCTTATAAGCACTTTTACAATATACTGAATAAAACGCTGAAACAACAAACACAGAGATGTATTTCGAACTATATACAGTACTGTATATAAATATGGCACTTAGCAGTAAACATATTACATGTAGTTATCAATATACAAAGACTGGACATGAAATTCATAACAATGATAAAAGATAAAGACATAAAACAGCAACGGCATAGACAAAACATAACCTGCTCTGTTGATAGCTAGAAAGGTATCACGTTCAATACATAGCTAATACATAGCTAATACATAGCTCTTTGACTCAGAGCAGCGATATTATGAACTAGACTTAATTACGACGGAAATAGTTAGGTTTTGAGCTTTTTTTTTGAAAGTTTCTCTCTAATTTTTATGTCATAACGAGATTTATTTCATGAATATACCTTGATATAAGGTGGTGCGTGTTTGACGATGACTGACTTTCTCTCGACGTCCTGTTCGATGACGCGATGGACGTCGTTCAGGTTTCCATCACCGATTACCTCGACGATGAACCCTGCAGCTTGTAACTAAAATAGTACAGAGTGAGTGAGATAGAGAGATATAGAGAGATATAGAAAGAGAGAGAAAGAGAGAGGGGGGGGGGATGATTTGATCGCGTAGTGTATTTCACAATGTTCCTTCATATTTATCAACATGACAATTACATTGCGTAATCCGAACGTGATATATATGGGTGATACAACAGGGTGTTGCAATTGCCTTGATTTGATTATTTCAAGAGTAAAGTTGCTATCGTGTTTATATCTTCTTTCAAACAAAACTGCATTTGTAACGTAAAAAATTATGAAAAATAATCTGAACTGAACTGTATATATGCTAATGACAACCCGGACTATTCCCAGCCTATAACTAGACAAGCTAACCACCACCCGGGCAAATAGACCAGCCCCGGACAGTTAACGAGGTCGAATATTCATATCCTGGGCATCGTACTAATTGTACTGAGAGAGGCGGGAAGATTCGCCGGCAATTTGCTCGACTAGGCGTTGTGGCGTGCGCCTGTAATCCAGCTATAAACAGTGGAAGTTACAAACTGATTCAGCCGAGGACGCAGGTTCGAAACTGAGTCACGTCTTTCGGATGGTGACGTTAAAGGTCGGTCCCCAGACGTAAATAATCATATCTGATTGATACACGTCTGTAAAAACCCAATCACACACACGTATGAGGTCACTCACACCCCATTGTAACACGTAATGTACCTGTACCTGTACCTGGCTGTACCCGACATAATAGAAAAGCAATCCTGTGAGTTGGGCGCACTTGTTTGCAGTCAACCGACTGCAACCTCCCCCAAAGCACGCAGTCATAGCTCAAAGAAATAGGTCTAATACATAGGGCTAATACGCGAAGGACACAAAGTCCATACGCAAACAATATTGACCCAAAGTTATTTGTTGAGGATTTGTTAGAATCGAATATTTTCTAAAGAAATATCTACACACCGTGTGAGTTCTTTCATAAAAGTTGCTCAACTACTGTAGTGTTTATATTGGCACTCCAATGGGCTGTACATGTGTATAGTAATAGTGCATGTATTGGCCACATTTTTAAACATTTTGGGCTTTGATGAAATACTCACCCAATGTGTCTGGGACATCAACATGATTTGATTTTATTTTATTATTCAAATCATCATCATTTCGAGTCATCACACTTTACTATTTCCCAATATCTATATGTAGCAAAATAAAGAGCCACGTCGTTAGCCTCTACCAGGTCACGTTCCTAGCTCCCAATAGGCCATTTTCGTAAAGTAATCAAATTTATACTTAAGTGCCTCGATACGAATTATTTCTATAATTGTATTTCTATAGTCAAAATGCAAATTGCATATAGGCCTATTAAGTGTTGTTGGGTAGGGCAAGCCAAAATGTTTGCCCATTACACTCTTCCTGGTCCTACCAAGCAATAACTTACGTATGCCATTTGAATTCTGACTATTGAGATACATTTATTCGTATCGAGGCGCTTCACAAAGGCATATGCATAAATTAGTATCATAACGAAACTGGCCTCTTTGCATATCATATTCATCATGTTCGTCCAGTAAAGCATGAAGAATGTATAACAATGAGAGGAAACATGTACCTAAATAGGAAAACACGTGATACTTTATCAGATGGCTTATTTCCAACGGGAATGATAAGAAAGTATTTTGTCCTCGATAAATTCAGAGATATAGTGTACTTTGTTATGAAAATGTGAGCAATGACGCTGAAAACAAAAGCAAATATATTTACAAATTTTAATTAGTTTAATTAAAATTGAAAGCAAATACAGATAGACGCTACTAGTATACCTCATGTTATATTTGACCAAAATATGAATGATTCTTGTATATACTCGGCTAGTTAAAACCTACACAAGACATCGTTGCCTAGACCGTATTTGCCTGAGTAGTCTGACACTGTCTAAAATGACTTTTCAAGCAGTTTTTATATATAAGCTATATTAAGTACAAATTAATCACATTTGACAAAAATTATTCGGTGAAAAGTCCCGTATATATCACCGTATCGAAAATTATCATGGTTATTGGACATACGCTTGGCGTGTAAAATTCAACGGATTGGGAGTAGGATGACGATATAAAAAGATAATAAATAACACAAGAAATCTTACCTTTTCATCCGTCTGCATGTGCTCCTTCACCCTCATAATCCAGTCGTTAAATGTCTCTTTCGCCATTGTTTAAAAGAAAAAGCTAATGAAAGTTGTTTTATTTGATAGTTTACATCTCAAATGACATAACTATATGCTGTAGACCTACACTGCGCTTAATAAGTGTCCCCTATTTTGTCCAAGATACAGGTGTATCTCTCTTAATGATATTCCTTTGAAAGAAATCGCAGGATGATTCGAACTATCGCAGGCAACGAGGCAGGACTTGGAGTTCAATGTGATAGCTTTCAAGCAATGTTACGTAAGAACAAGGTCATTCCAGAATGGTTTATCCTTCACTATATACTGCTGGTGCTACGCTATATTCATGTATAACGAATGGAAAACCCAAATCCAAATTCGCGTCTTGACTAATTAAATGATGAATGCACTGATAGTGCTCACTGATATTAATTTGATCACATGGCTTAACTGGTGTACAGTTCAAGAGTCCATGTTGGTTGAATGACCAATGGTGCATATATGGTTATAACAAGCGCCTGTGAACAAGACGATCGGTACACGGTTATTGTAAATTTTTACCTCCGTGCCACTAAGATTTGTACATTCAGGCTCGTGATCCCATTATTGATGGCATGATGTAACATGTCATCACGTGCATAATTATGAATAGAGCTATATTTACCGATCACGCAGAAATGCACAACAACAAAAACCCGTGTGGGTGCGGATCGAGGGTTGGCAGTGATTATTCTAAAATGCACAAAGTAGGACGTCTCAATGAGTAAAAAACCAACAGGCCATTTTCGTAATAAATCTTGTTAAGTGCCATGCTACGTTTTTTCCATTCACCTGTTACAAATAATTGTGAATAATGCGAATTGCATACAGTAATTGTTGCTAGGTGGGACAAATATTAAGTCTTGTCCTAACTAATAACACGGAATGTATGTCATTTCGCATTCTGACTTTTGAAATACAATTATTCATAACCGGTGAGTGAAATACTTTGTAATGAGGCACTTAACAAAGATTTATGCTTTAAATTTGATTACATTACGAAAATGGCCTATGCATTTCAATTCAATTAAAAAGGGTTTCATTTGACAATGTTTCGCAGCCAAAGGCTGAATTGTGCATGTTCACAACAATTTCTCACTACCACGTCACATTACATTGTACCATTAAAAGTACATATATATATATATATATATATATATATCTGTGGATATTTTGTGGTCATTTGTACAAATGTTGTCTCCGGAGTGGCTTATTCCAGCCCAAATCCATTTTTGCCCGACGTCACTTCTTTTTTTCTGACGATAAAAAGTCCTACTTGTCACACACTAAAATCACAAAAGAGTTCAGTGATCTTAATGTTCGAAAGTTAGAAAACTTTGGATTGTTTAAGAAAGAAGTAAAAATGAATACCTAGAAAATATTGAATATATTTTTCATTTCATGTTCTTTGTTCGCTTAAAATTCAAAAGCGCATATTATGTATTATGTAGCTTAAAAGTTTAGCTATAATCTGTATTATAAGTATATCTTATTTTCGGAAAATAGGCCCTTCAATAAAACTGAAATTAAATTTAGCTAGGGGGTGGGAAGGGTGGGTGGTGTAGTTTCTGGGAATATATTGTTGTTGTTATGATGATAATCATTCATTATTATGTATGCACACTGTATGCACTCTGTACGCATGGTTTTTGTTTATATTATCATTATTGTTATTATTAATTAATTAATCAATTTATTGTAGTTATTTTAGGACCCCGAGAAATAACATAGCGAATTTGTTGGTTGATCTGAAGCGGGTGATCTCGATCTTAATTTTATTTATTTTTTTTTATTTTATTTTTTTAAAGAATAATCCTTGTTAAATATTTTTGTTTTTGTTTCTTTATGTGTTATCATGTTATTTTATGATCGTAAATAAAAACCAAACCAAACCATTAACCACACAAATCAGACATTTCAGAGAGTGACATTAATGTTTTTAATATGCAAACATACTGGACACAACTTTTCCACTTTATTCAACGAATACATATATATCTTTCAGCAAAATGAGAATACAAGGCTGCTGAACACCATCGCATATTTCAAAAATACTTTCTGTAATTTACTTGAGGCAGCTAGTCCCTGCAACTTCATGGTCTGTAAGTGTCGAACCCGGGTGTCGAACTCGAGGTAGCGACACTAAAATTTGGGTGAGTAACATGATGTATAGAATTCTGGGATATCATAGATAATAAGAGCATTTGCGGAACATTACATTCCTCATTCATTTTTTTTCGCTGACTTCAATATTATATACATAAAAAACTCGATTAATACATTTCCCAAGGATATAATTATGATATGCCTCTGCATAATGGTCTACATGTAAGTAGTCTTCTACAGCTACAAATCAGTTCTAATTGCTACAACTGAGATCTATATAAGATACAACTACGAAAGACGATATGGTATCATTATATTCTTATTGTTGTATTTTTAAGCCAATTCATATATAAATTAAGCTATGTTAAATGGGAATGATACTCCACGTGAGGGCGGTATATCCCTTTGGTGTATTCAGATAAAAATTTGTTGTTAACCGTAGAACATGCACAACTAATAACATCATTACCTGTCTAACATAGTTCCTGAAATTTGAATTACATCGTAACACAGGGTAAAAGAGCCTGATTGATAATATTTATCACATCTAAAAAACAGTTGCTACCACAGTCTATATAAGTTATATATTCCATCCTAAATATCTTTATTTTAAATTCAACATTTTTGGCAACGACTTGACATGTTTATTGGAATGTAAGTTTTAGCTCCAATAACCAAACAATTTTATTTTTTAGTTCTGATTCATTCTATGTTAAATGATTTATGTATTCCTCCATTAGCCTATATTAGGTGAAAGACACAATGGATAACATTTTTGAAATTGCTAAATAATAACATATGTCTATAGCATGAATACAAGTACTGTACGTACAGGCAAAATGTCCCATGAAAATGTATGAACATGTAAAAAACAAAAAAGGAACGCGCTATACCAAATCGCATCGCTAAATAACGCCATTATAAGAAACCACATAAAACAGTATTTCATAGGCATGAAAGGAAAGATAGAAAGAACAAGTATGTTGTATATTCATACGTTTGATCCTATTTTAACAGCTACATAATAGTCTACAATTTCTAATCTGAATAAAAGGGGTCTTTATAAGCTGAATTGAGGAGAAAGCTACGTTAAACCATCTGAAATTAGTTACTACGTTCATGCAGTACCAAATGTTCTGCAACCTTTCAACTTATTCATCATATTAAAGCACATATTGTAGCATTTGAAATCAATGTACCATTACCAGCACCTACGCTTATGAACAATATTCGAATTGATGTGTAACTACACATTGAAGTTAAAGAGCAAACCAACTCTAGTAATAATTTTGATTTGTATAAAAAAAAAATAATAAGAGAAATCGGACGAATGATTATAAAGTTGTGAGTGTTTGAAATATGATATCACTAAACCTATATAAATTCATAATTAGCAAATTAGTCCGTGTATTGTGACGGATTTGCATATTTCATTTATAGATATTATACACCACTGTAAACAAAAATCTTCGATAAAGGTGCTTTCCAGCAGCAGTTTTCATTAGATCACGCCAAAACTGTTATATATCATGTATATACTTAAGCATTACAACATATAAACATTTTAACATGGTAATGAATTGTATGGACATTAATCTTTTTTAAATTCATAGACTCATTGGGTGGTATTCTCATAAGTTAAGCCGGGACTAAGTCCAGACTAAACAAGAATTTTGGTTCACACTTCTATGGAATGCTAGGTTTCATCTTCCTCCTTCAATATTCATGACTAGGATAATCTACCAAGGACTTCATAGAAATTCAGTTCATAATCATATTATCTTTTACTTCCCATTTCATTGCAAAATTATATTTTTTTGACACTTTTCATTGCAGGATTAAAATAATCTGTACAGGGTAAATGAGTTGGCAACAGGCACTCCATAAAAGTGTGGACTAAGTTAAGCCAGGCTTAACTTAGTACGCGCTATCGGAATTCCACCCATTGGTTTTACCCGAGAAAAATACATATCTATCTGAAAAAAAATACAAATGGTCCCGTTTGTGCCAAAGCTTGAAAGGATTATGGTATTGCGAAGAAAATAAGAACAAATATAATCGAGGCGTTGATTGTTCATGCTTCACGCGGTGCTTGGTTTTGTTTGTAGCGTGTCCATTTATCTTGCCCAACACTGGAAATACAAGAAAAGACAAAAAAAAACAAAAATAAAACATTTACATAAATCATTCACATAAGTTAATTTAGCTTGAAGTGAACGGGATTTTCCCTGTACAGATAAATTATGAAATATATAAGCCAAATAAAACTGTTTTCACAATAATGTACGACGAGTTCCTGCTCTACTGTTATTAACATTATTAATAATATTAATGACATTATGATTACTTTTTATATTATAAATTTTAGTACATTCTAATAGTAGTAGTAGTAGGATAGTATCCATCTCATAATCATCATCATCATCAACATCATTATTATCATCATTATTATTATCATTATCATTATTATTATCATTATTATCATTGTTATAATTATTATTATTATTATTATTGTCATATTATATTTCTATGTTATCATCATAATTAATTTTGTTCATACCAAACTCGTTTTAATCAATAATCATGTATATACATAAAATCCTCCACGTGTGTTGTTTTTCCTTATACACGTTGCCACTCAAAGCAAAAGGAAGTCAATGTACCCCCTTAAAGTTTGCTTTTTACCTGTTAGCTTTCGACTTCATATTTTTGATCATTATTGCACTATTGTACCATCGTATTTATTTTGCTTTGCTGCTAATAACACAATTATACGTATACTTATAGATAAGCAACCAGTGCAACAAAAAGTAAAATTTGAATGACTTACTGATCGAAGATTTAATGTCTAATCAAAGGGCACTGTCGCCTCGAATTTTATTTATAATCATAATATATAATTGATCTTCATGTGTTGTTTTACAGTAGACAATTAATGGTCTGATTTCATTTGATTTGAATTGAGATCTAACAAGAGGCTACGGTTACGAGACCGCTGTTCTATTACTGAGTCACCACGCCTTCATTAAACAAAAAAGATTTTAATGACAAAATAGGAATATGCAAGTTGGGACAACCTCCTTACCGTGTAGCTTTTCTAGTATCTGTACAGGTGTCTACTCGTAATCTATGAGTCCATGTTGTATAAAGAACTTCTTGTCCGTCACATAGATGGCACTGGCCGGACCAACTGCCTGTCGACTTCCCGTTGTTCTGGGTTACTATAAACCCGAATGATGAGAAGTTACATCTTCGGCTGATGTAGCCCACGACCATAAAAGGGTCTGAAATAATCAAAAGATAATAAACAGATTTTTCTGAATAAAAGGCTGAAACATGTAGAAATACATGTACTAGTATACGTGTACATCTTAAACTATATGAATTAGTATCTGCAACAGCACAATTCGACTTAGCTGCCCGGAAACCGCATGTAGACAAAGTATTTAAAACAAACAAAAACAGATAGGGGATCGAATTCAACACTCGTATTCTTTTATGACATCAATACTATCAAAACAAATGTCTTATATGAACAAAAGTGCCATTAAAAAAAATCACTCAAAGAATAACCATTCATTACCAAAGATTTTCCTAAAATAACATAAAAGCGGCTTGTTTAATGGTAGACTAATCGACGAACACGTACGCGCTCGCGTGGAATAAGACCCGCACGGAACCTAAGTCCGACTTGGGTTCCGTTTTATGTTATTCTTTATTTTCTCAATACTCCTCATCCGTTTGCCGATACAATGCCGGGTCAGGTTTTCTTTATGTTGATTTTATAAATTCTAGCTGTACACAATTTTTTTTAGGTGATTGGTACACTTTCAAGCCCGACTTACTGGTATATCCTGTAATGAGTTCAGGGTTGCTGGTATAATCCCCTAAGATCAAACCGGTCGACGTCGGAGACAGGCTGAGCAGATCATTGCATTCATTATACCAATCACCTTCCAGATCACAGAATCCAACTGTTTGTGATTAGAGAAAAGAGAGGGGAAAAAAAATCATTATTTTCAATGAAATATACTGGTTTAGGTGTTACTGTTACTTTCTCTGTATTTTGTCGTGCTAAAGGAGGTAAGTAAGAGTTAAAGTATTCATAGAAAATCCTTTATAATTTCATGCCTTTTTGACCACATCTCTCTCTCTCTCTCTTTCTCTCTCTATCTCAATGTGTATGCATTTAGAAAACAAAGTTTATTGACAAATATTTGCAATAATGTGATAAAAAGGTCAAAGTTTTTAAATTATTTCATTTGGTCATTTTTATCATTCACTCACGTCTGCCTCCTCATTTTAATTCGTTGTTTGTCTTTTTTCCCCACTCTATAGTGATCTATCTCCCAGCCATCTCTCTCTCTCTCTCTCTGAGTCTCTCTCTCTCTCTCTCTCTCTTAGTCTCACTCTCTCTTTCTCTCTCTCTCTCTTAGTCTCTCTGTCTCCCTCTCTCTCCCTCTCTCTCTCTCTCTCTCTCTCGGAGCCTCTCTCTCTTTCTCTTTCTCTCTCTCTCTCACGCACACACACACACACACATACACACAAGATTGATACCACTGTATACCTGCATTTACACAGCGACAAAGGAACCAATCAGCATAAAATGACCTATTCCCCGCCTCTAGCTCTCTCCCTCTTTCTCTCTCTCTCTCTCTATATATATATACAGTTATATACTGTATATAAACACACTCTATATAGGAAATAAACACATACATAATCTCTCTATATATTTATATACAATGAAAAGGAAAGAATAATGGTTGCGTTTCCATGAGATTTTCAAAAGCTGTTGTATAGATTATATATATATATATATATATATATATATATATATATATATATATATATACACACGCGCGCATACACACGCACACAACTACCCTCCTCACACACACACATACATATATATATATATATATATATATATCCTACATACCGATCCCACAGTTGATACCGGAGTAGCCTTGACGACAGATGCACGAGAATTCATCAACACCGTTGATACAAGTACCTCCATTGAGACAGGGAAGACTAGAACACTCGTTGATGTCTGTACAAGAATGGAGTAATAATGATAATGATAATGGTGATGATGATACTACTACTACTCATACTAATACTACTAATACTTATCCCACTACTTAAACTAATAATAGTAATAATGATAATAATAACAATGATAATCATAACAATCCGTTCTTGATAGCGCATATCACATTATGATATAACGTCTCTATGTACTTCCCCCACGACTTTGGACGATGACTTTCAGCAACGATAAGGGCATTATTTTTGTCTACTGTATGAGCAGAGTCTTTTGTGATTACTCGTGCATATACAAATGAACTAAGGATATATGACGTACTCTACCGCAAAATGAGTTTAATTGAGGACAAACCCAGAGAAAACTATGATATGTGCAGGTCCAAGCTTTTTCCCATACGTCACCAAATATTTTTGAATTGTATTAAGGAATTGTGAAATTAAATTGACATCAAAATAGTATTTTATTTGATGTGTTGTCTGATTCAAGCTCTAGTAGGGCTGTCAGCTTAATACAGTCACCAGATATATTGAAATCTTAGATATGGTCGGTAATGTATGGAACGAAATTGCTTGGACTTGCCCATATACTATAATTATATGAGAAAAATAAAACTCCACGAAACAATTGCCAAAGTGAGTAATACGGAGATAGTCAGTTCATCATATAATTTTGGGTAAAAATTCGATCTGGCATCACCTTTATGACGGTATTGTGTTTACTATACCATTGTTCAAAATTCAGTCCAAGATTGAGTTATCATACAATGACAAAGATGTTGCATTATTTCTATGTTGGAGCTACAAAGAACCCTCAAACAAATCAACATCTTTAGCAAGTCATATCGTTTAACTCCTAGGTATACTGTATCCCGATTGAGTCAAACTGGAGAGTGGAGAACAGTTACAGTTCTTTGTGCAATCAGGGCGATACAGACAAGATACATGTACATACCAATTTCGCACCGTTCGCCTACAAAGCCTGGTAGACATTCACAGACAAAGTCATCTCCTACAGTCACACACGTCGCCCCGTTGTCACAAGAAGAGTTGCCACATCCAGTCGGCCCTATTGGAAAGAGATGAAATAGTATCACCCTTCTTGAAATGGTACCACCCTTCTTCTCTTAAACTGTACTTGGTCTGGATGGATCGTAATGAGTTTTTCCCCCTCAAATATGATCTTTAAGCAGGCGCGGATCCAGGATTTCTTAGACGGGGCACAAAGGGGGGCACAATTTTTTTTCTCCCGCAAATTATATCTTATTGGCTGAGAGCTAATTTGTCATAGAAATTTAGCATTTGTTATAGATAACAGATTTTATGAAATGGGGGCCCAGATCTTACTTGTCAAGTCCCACTCATCCAACGTTTTTGAGCCTACCAATCTTGAGAGAGAGACACAACATCATTATCCTCCATCCTGTTTGGGGATATAGATAGCGGAATTATAAACCTGAAGAGACAAGCATTGATTGAGAGAGCCGTTTTATAAAAAAAACGGGCCCCTGGTGTTTCACCAACTTACCTAATGCAGTAATTGTGACTAAGAACGTGCAATTTCCAACGTTTCCACTTCGATCAGCAAATCTAAATGTGATTTCAGTTGGTCCGAGTGGGAATAAACTACCAGACGGAGGGTCCACACTGACTAGAGTTGTCCTGCTAGAATCATCAGTTGCTGTTGCATCTGGGAAGACGACTCTCAGAGAAGATACTCCTCGAGGGACCAACCGAGTAATGTTTGTAGGACAAGTCACAACCGGTGGAATGGTGTCCACTGAAAGAAAAATCAATGTCATTGAATGAGTGTCGGTATGGCTCTGCATCATTAACGAAACAATCAAATAAAATAACAAATAAATTAGTAAATAACGACATTGAAATAAAATTTCAATGTTTATGTTTTTTGTTTTTTGTCATCATTTCAGAGTGCTTAAGAGATTCCCACGAATTAATGGTTTTCCATAATTACAAGCACAATATGTAGGTATTGAAGCAGATATTTATACCCTGATGATTTTGAAGTGATGGAATTAATGGTTTTCCATTAATTGAGTAAAAGTGTTTTTAAGATACTCACTTGTGACTATGGTAATTCTGAACGTACAAGACCCGTCATTTCCACTCGGATCTTCAAATACGAATCTAACATCAGTTGTTCCAAGAGGGAATGAACTACCGGATGGAGGGTTAACACTGACCAGAGACGTCGTGCCGGAGTTGTCCATCGCTGTTGCAGATGGGAAGGTAACGTCAAGAGAGGTTACTCCTGGAAACACAGACCTAGTAATGTCTGGAGGACAGGTCACAACTGGAGGGGTGATGTCAGCTGTAAGATATTTCAAAGGATAAATCAAATGTAGATTAATGTGCGTTAGTACGACCATGCTACCTAAATGCAACAACTGAAGTATGACACTGAATTCAGAATAATTATTTACAGAAAATGACTTATTTTGCATAACATATTCATTTCGGAGACTTCAAGAGATTGTACTATTGCATAATAATCATGTAGAATATGAATATCTGCTTATGGATGCTTTCAATACTTACTCATTGTGCTTGTGGTTATGGTAATTCTGAACGTACAAGACCCTTGATTTCGACTTGGATCTTGAAACACGAATCTCACATCAGTTGTTCCTAGAGTGAATGAACTACCAGATGGAGGGTTAACACTGACCAGAGACGTCGTGCCGGAGTCATCTGTTGCTGTTGCAGATGGGAACGTAACGTCCAGAGAAGTTACTCCAGGAAGGACAGGCCGAGCAATGTCTGGAGGACAAGTTACAGCTGGAGGGGTGGTGTCAGCTAAAATATATTTCAAAGGATAATCAAAGCAGAGACACGACCATCAGTATGACTTTGCTACTTAAATGCAACAACTTAATATGACACTGAACTTAGAAATTATAATGAATAGAGAATAAATCATTTTGTGTTACAATTCATTCATATTAATGAGATTCCATCACTACAAAGTCATCAGGGTATAAATATCTGCTTACAGATGCTTTCAATACTTACTTATTGGGCTTGTGGTTATGATAATTCTGAACGTACAAGATCCTTGATTTCCACTTAGATCTTGAAACACGAATCTCACATCAGTTGTTCCTAGAGGGAATGAACTACCAGATGGAGGGTTAACACTGACCAGAGACGTCGTGCCGGAGTCATCTGTTGCTGTTGCAGATGGGAAGGTAACGTCCAGAGAGGTTACTCCAGGAAGGACAGACCGAGCGATGTTTGGAGGACAAGTTACAGCTGGAGGGGTTGTGTCAGCTGAAAGATATTTCAAAGGATAATCAAAGCAGAGACACGTCCATCAGTATGACTTGCTACATAAAAGCAACAACTAAAATATGACACTGAACTTATAATCCATGGGGAAAATGATTTTGTGTTACATATATTTGATTCCGGAGAATTCAATAGATTTCAACATTGCATAATAATCATGTAGGATATGAATATCTGCTTATGGGTCTTAAAATACTTACTTATTGTGATTATGGTTATTCTGAACGTACAAGACCCTTGATTTCCACTTGAATCTTGAAACACGAATCTAACATCAGTTGTTCCAAGAGGGAATGAACTACCGGATGGAGGGTTAACACTGATCAGAGACGTCGTGCCGAAGTTATCCGTCGCTGTTGCAGTTGGGAAGGTTACATCAAGAGAGGTTACTCCAGGAATCACAGACCGAGTAATGTCTGGAGGACAAGTCACATCTGGAGGGGTGGTGTCAACTGAAAGATATTTTAAAGATCATTCAATAAAATGAGGTATTATAGCATGATTGATAAGAGCACTAAAAATCTTGCATAACTGGAATACTGGACATACTTTTTTCTTACCAGGGGGAGGGGTGCAAAATCGATTTAACCCTTAAAAACATTTATATAACTATAAAAAAAAACATCTGCCCATTCTGGCGACTCTCTCTGGTAGACAGGTCTTCTACAATATTGTGATTGCTTCAAATATTTGAGGGAGTGGTGCGACTGAACGAAAAAACTTTTATTTAAAACGCTTCAATTTATAGAGCTCTGATAACTTTACTTATCTGTCTCGTAATGCAAACACAAAACTATTTATTTCTTGCAAGGGGGACGGGGGGTAAATTAATTTTGCCCCCTCCTTCCCTTCGAATATTGGAGATATCTTTCTTTCTTTTTTTCAAACGTTGCTTACCTACGTAAACAGTGACGGTAAACGTGCAAGTTCCTATATTATCACTTGGATCGATGAAGCTGAAGGTAACATCGGTTGTACCCAAAGAGAATGAACTACCAGATAGAGGGTCCACGCTGACAAAAGACACCATGCCTGAGTTGTCTGTTGCTGTGGCGTTCGGGAAGGTGACTGGTAGAAATGAAATCCCTGGGGATACTGGTCGGCGAATGTCCGCCGGACAAATCACATCCGGAGGGATAATGTCCGCTATAGAATCTTTCGAAAATACATTTTTCAAGGAATATTGTATTATAAAGTGAACATTCACATGGACTTTCAGTTTATAAATGATTGTACCTTAAAACTATTAAAGTTATTGCCACACATTTGCCAGACACAGATTTTGTTATTATTATTAGGTTAAGGGTTACTATTAGGTTTTATGTTTAGGTCCAGACTTCGAGTTAGATTTTGGTTAGTATGGACAACAGTAGCGTTTGTAGATGGGTTTAGGGGCGACACCCCTACCCAAAATGTTTATGTATTTGCGAGGCACATGTACAAAATGAATGCAACGATAATGACCGATGAGAAATTGCCACAGGAGCATGACTCTACCCTATACTACAAAAATCATGACCCCAGTCATTGGAGTCAGGCTTGCCCGGCACGCACATGATGTTTGCACATTCTTCACTCCCTGTATATAGAGCAATCCAGCCAGCCAGGCGCCACTTTACAGACGCGCACAATGCTGATCAACCTACAATGAAGTTCGCATCCTGCCAGGTAGGCCTATCCATTGACGCCTGGGTGGAGAGAAGCAATGGAGATAAATGCCATGCTCAAGCACACAATTATATAACTACTATGTCACCAAACTTTTCTTGCTGGTCATGCCTAATTCATATTGCTAAACCGACTCTAAACCCATCCATTTTTTTTAACCATACGGGATAATGTAATTTTTCATTTGGTCAGGGCCCCGTCTTACAAAGAGTTACGATTGATCCAAATCAATCGTAAGTCCTCCAATCAATCGCAAGTTTGCATTCTCCTATCTCTTATGTACATGGTTGCGATTGATATCAATCGCAAATAAGTTACGATTGATATCAACTCTTTGTAATACGGGGCCCTGGTGTCGGTCTCATTGACTTGACTAGGGTCAAATTACCATAGACACACCGCCAAACCGACTCCAAACCGACAGATACATTGGGCATCGGGGGTAATGTGATAGTGTGTTCGGTCTGCTTTTGGACTCTTTGGTGTGACTGCCGTCTTACCTGTAACAAATACAAAAAATGTACAATCCGGAGCGGTGTTCCCGGCCGGGTCTCCAAAGGAATAGGTGACCCTGGTTGACCCGAGAGGAAAGGTATCACCATGGGAATGGCTTTGAGTTAGAACAAGTGCACGCCCTCCGTTGTCTGTTGCAGTTGGTTCGTCATAGAATACTTCCACAGAGGTCACACCTGGCGAGACGTACTCTGTGAAGTCACCAGGGCAATCGACAACAGGTGGAGTCATGTCCCCTGAAAAGCGAGAAGATCATAGTGCTGTGTTTATACCACGATCGCAAAGATTTTCGAGAAATAAAGTCGAGGGCGATTTCAATTTCATGTTCGAAATTTGTATCACGTGAATGTAACGTTCGTATCTTCAATAGGTGATGGACAAGGCTATTGAAATTAGGTTGATTTTTCGAAAGCCTTTGCGACCTCGTTTTCTAAAAGCGAATCGATTTTTTTATTTTTTATTATTAATTATTTATCTTGTTAAAGTTAGTAGACTCAATGCTGGAGTGCTTAGTGTTAGCCTTTCTATTCGGTTTCAAATACTGTACTTCTGTAATACAATGAACAGACGAAATGAAATTAAATATGAAATGAAGACGATGATCACCGTTTCTAAAGGCTTCCGTGATTATTTTCTTTCACATACAAACACAAAGAAATGCACAATTCACAAATGCGTTCAAACTCAAATTCAAACGACCATTTCAAAATGATCAACACTGCTTTTATTTTACAATTCGCTTGGAACTGTCCGTATTTGCACTAATCAAACATTTTAAAGATGTAATCTATAATATTTACTTTCTAATACGTATACGAAGAACAAACAAGCAGGAGCGACATTGCCTGCAGCATCTTCAAACGTATAGAAGACAGCGGTATATTGACCAGAAACAAATACATCTCCAGGTTCATGTGATTGTGAGAGGATTCTAACTGCTCCTTCATCCATGGCTGTGGGCTCCTCGTAGAAGAAGGGTGAAGACGTTGTGCCCATATCAACCTCTAAGAATTGGTCCTGTGGACAATCCACGGTTGGTGGGGTTGTATCTGGGTAAAAAAGCAGAAGTTTTCCTTTTCTTAAAGAGTGAAAAAAAAATGCGACATAACTTTTTCCTCATTGTGATTGTTATAATTCATGTTAGTTAGGGGTGATTAATGATGATGACGAGGAGGAGGAGGAAGGGGAGGAGGGGGGTAATGTTAATGATTATTATGATCATGAGGAGGAGGAAGATTTTGATGATGGTGGTTATGATGATGACGCTGATGATGATGATGATGAAGATAAAGATGATGATGGTGATTGCATAATATTTTCTATGAAAACTGATTATTATACACGTCTCCTAAAACATGAGAGTCTTATGGAATGGAAGTGTTCCCCATTATCTGTCAAATTGCTTTTAAAGAATTAGAGCGTGAATTGGATGGACAGAAGACCTTTCACATGTATCCTTTCTAAAATGGTACATGTATTTAAATATTGACAAAAAATAAAATATACATGCCATTGCTTAGATCTCGAAAACCATTATATGTTACTTGAATGACACTGTTTCAATACAAAATAACCATCCCAATCATTGCTAATTATATTCGAGATTAAACATGATACTGAAAAATCATTTTCAAATTTAAATTCAATATTTGATATTAAAATTGAAATTGAAATTGACTTCATTAGGTACATTGGGCGAGAGTAGAGTGTATTTCTACAAATCAAATCTGATTGTAGTAGTAATATTAGTAGAAGTAGTAGTAGGAGTAGTAGTAGTAGTAGTAGTAGTAGTAGTAGTAGTAGTAGTAGTAGTAGTAGTAGTAGTAGTAGTAGTAGTAGTAGTAGTAGTAGTAGTAGTAGTAGTAGTAGTAGTAGTAGTAGTAGTAGTAGTAGTAGTAGTAGTAGTAGTAGTAGTAGTAGTAGTAGTAGTAGTAGTAGTATTAGTAGTAGTAGTAGTAGTAGTAATCGTTATTATTGTTACTGTTGTTGTTGATAATGTTGTTGTTGTTGCTGCTGTTATTGTTGTTGTTGATTATGTAGATGTAAACGCAATACTTACCTAACGTGGCCGTCCAGGTCACCTGAAACCCGGCGTCTGTTCCAACATCATTAGTGCGCCAAAACATCCAAGCAGAATCCGTACCATCTAGCATCAACGCACTAGGGGCCGAGTTCCCCCTGAAAAAGTATACCTGCTTCGCCCGGTCGTTCGCAACATTCAAATCCGAATTGGCGTTAAAAGTCAGCCCCGTGCCAATGTATAACTCATCCCCAGAAGCTACGGCAAAGTTTGAGTCGAATGTAAAAGTCAGGCGAATTGCAAGAGGGACGAATATGAGATAAACTCTTGCATCCATGTTCGCGTAATCGGAGGGCCAGTTGGGAGATATAAAAGTCCCATCGTTGCATTCTGATCCGTAACAGGTTTGCTTAGATGTGGCAACTGTAAAGAGATTTTGTTTAATGCTTACTTTTATAAAGAACATAGGGAACGGATCGAGAAAAAACAAAAAAACAATTAATTCACAAAATTCACAAACATTGTAGGCTATGAAGGTCTGACTCCAACTTACAAATAACAATCACGATTGGTTTAATTACATTTTAAAGCCCTTAATAATGAAAATAAAGATTTAAGACAGGGGTTATTTAACATATCATGTACACATATACTTTTATGACTCGATTTCCACAAACCCTATAACGTGCAGTAAAATGCATATAATATGATTGATTCTGTTTGATATTATTAAGCGATGAAAAAAGTTATCCATCTAATAATACGTTTGAACAATTAGAGAAGCCAATATCAAGCAATAATAAACCAATGCATAATGTATGAAATGAAACCTGTCTTTAAAGGTACTATGTCCCATTTGCAGGCCAAAAAAATGAAAAGGTTAAATTCCAATGGCATTTGAAAGACAATACTAATTTAGAACTTCCCTAAAAAAAGGGGGGCTTGAAAATATCCTTAAGTGGGAAAATAACGACTATTAGTTGTCGAATCGACTTAGGAGCTATAGAGCCAGTAAGTAATAGTCTGATTTTTCAGACCATTGTACCGAATGGTCGTACGTTTTATGCTGCGCAAAGATTCAATCAGTTTAATTTTGGCCATTACAAGAAGTGGGTTATTGATGTAGACAAATGCTCATGTACCCTTTACAGCTCATTTTATGTATGTTATTACCAAAGATGAAAAAGCCAGTCAGTCACTCAATAGTGTCTGACAGTGAAGTCTAGCAAGTAAACGGGTTTCCTTGCATAATTTGAATATTAGGACACTGCTAACGTTTAAATTTCACAGATAGGACATACATGACATATTCATAATTCCTGCAAAGTTCTACAGAATTTGATGTTGGCTGCAAAAGGGACATAGTATCTTTAAAGGCCAATTTTCTATAGTGTGGTCATCCATATTGCCTCATTCTAGAAGGAAATGTGTGCTAAAGAACCTCTCTATAAAGCCACCTGTCTACAGTGGCCAGTTCTTGTGTTTCTATTGAGCGGCCTTAATAGACAGGTTTGACTGTACCTAATTAAATACCCACTGGACAGAACAATTATATAGATCAAGAGCGCATATCAGTTTAATTTACTTAGTCTACATGGACTGCAAGTTTTTATCTAGTCCAATAATAATGTAAAAACTCTGCCGTTCTGTACAATTATTGTCATGGAGCTTACATTTTCATATTTTCAGATAATAATATAAATTCTCTCCTCTGTGCGTTTCTATTTAGTGATTTTGCTCCTGGAGATGAACCCTCCAAGGAGAGCATACAAATACTGCAGGAATGTTTTCGTTTAGTTGTTAAACCTCCGTTAAGCCGTACATCAACATTTCAAAAGAAACACATTATACCTGTATCATGGAACATTACATTTCTCTTCGAACTTTAATTTGTTTGGTTGTATTTTGATCTGTAATTTATTGCGGTATTTTCTTGGATTATACCCATTTGCTTCCTTCATGTGCCTGCTAAAGGTAGATACTGTTCTTTGACCACTACTCATTGACGTCAAATGAAACAACCATGTACGAGAGGTATTATAGGAAGGCAAACATCAAGGTCAAAATATTTCAGCTTGCGGTAACATGTTTGACCAATACCTTCAATTGTTCCTTGTTCCAAGTAAATATTGTTCAGCCGCGTAAGTGTGTTTGCAGGACTATATTCAGAGAATTGTTAAAGATTTGGTCATATAATGATGTCATATTTGCGTCTATTATCACCATTCATACGATGAGGGCAATACCACCGTTCAAACAAATTCAAAAAGATTTCAATGGTAATTCCCCATACAAATTCCTCTCCTTTGCATCACTGTACATCATTATTTCTAACAATAGTCGTTATTGTTGACTTCTTCGTGTTTTAATCCTGTTATTTTTAACGTTTCGCTGTTTAATCGGCTCATATCCCTAGCCCCTGTTCAAATAGCGATTTGAGGGGGTGTTCTCAATAATCGGAAATGGCCTCTTGATATTAAATTTTGACCAATGAGTCTAGTTCTTTGCATTCTCTGACTAGACCCTAAATGCTTTTTTTATCATATTCTGGTCCTTGATAAATTGAATCTAGTTGGTCTACACATGGCACATAATTATCCAGCATAAAATGTAGCCGTCTTTATATACGCCTCCTCACCGCTCCCCGCCCGTTCTTCCCGTTCGAAGGTTAACAAATATAAATAAACCTTTCATGTCACTAAGCACCAGATCAGCAGTATACCCAGGATATTTTAGGGACGTGGAGGGTCATCATTTGTCTGCAAGGGGCGGGCATCGTTTCTTTTATTTTTGAGGCATAGCGTTAAAAAATACTTATATTCACATTTCGCTCAATAATTTGCCAAGGAAACACAAGATGTTCTGGAGACGTAAAGGACGTTTTACGAACGTTTCAACGCTCTTGTGAGGTTTTGCGAGCGTCATAAGAACGTTCAACTGTTGGAGGGAAGTAAAATTTACTTACACACATCAACAGAGCAGTCATATCCCACGTTGTCATTGGTACACTGACAGGCATAGTTAGACGCCGTCGAGTAGTATCTATTATAACACAGCTCGTTTCCTGGACATTGGTTCACGGCACATTCTGGCGAGGAAAAGGATGAAAAAAGGAATATTATCGAATTTTGTTTAATTCATGAATTAGTTTCAATACAAAAATGCAAACGAAACATCGTAGGGAAATACTAATATAAAATCACATTGAAATGTAATTCAACAATAAATGCAGATCATAGCATATTGCCCATTCATTATATTAAGAATGCTTATTGTAAAAATATGCCCTTTCGTTGGCCTAAATTTTGCTACACATAGTGTACAGCCCAGAACTTTACCTGATACAGTAAAATATTATTAAATTGTTTTGTTATACTTGAATCTGCTATGAATACGATCGCAAAGAATTTCAAAAAATCAACCTAAGGCAATTTCAATAGCCATGCCGGTCTCCTTTTAAAATGTGCGAACGTACAGTGACGTATAACTTAATCAGTATATATTAAAATTGCCCTTCAGTTGCTTTCTCTAGAGTCTTTGCAAACGTGAAAACACAAGTTTCTTTACACAGTGGTGGTGGATCTTAATTTATTTCACTTCTCAATTGCTTGGCTCTCTTCAATTAATAGGAAGATTTTGACTGCTACTATATTATTGTAAGTACCTTTCTACTTATCAAATCTAATCATAGAAATCTGAAGACAAGCATTTTTCGCAAACCTTAACCCTGGGCTCTAAACATGCCAAAACTATGCACGGGCGTCAATCTTCTGACATTTAAATTAGTTGAAAAAGGAACAGCAGAAACTCGATTCGACACAATTATTATGATGGTAAACAAAAGTAACCGTGCTGGAGGAGGCTTGGGGGCTAAAGCCCCACTTATCACAAAGAACATAAATTGTTGATTGTATATTATGAATTTAAGCGAGGCACATGTAGAAAATAAGTGCAAGAACATAAGCCCCTAAAAAAAAAAAAAAAAAATTATACATTACTGTAGAACCGCTATTGGTTAACAATATGACTCACAAATTAACAATAGTGTATAAAAGTCGAGGCTCTGGCTCAAATTTTCATTTAGTTTGTCAATCGGGCAACCTTACTTCAATTGCCAAAGTCAACAGTTGGGGACACAATTTATTGGCAAAACTCAAAACACTAAAGTTTTCAGTTGTGACCAGGGCAACAAAGGCATGAATTTAGATTGTCTGGCAAGATTTTAAGCGGTCAATGGCACATGGATATCTGCTGGGATCAAGCTCTGTTCCCGACTAAAAAGGTTCCCGAAAGAAAACTGCATGAACTGACTATTATACATACTTCATGCAGTTTTCTTCCGGGGATATTAACAATAATTTCATGCTGTTTCCTCAAAAAGTTAAACGCAACGAACCTAATACAAAATCACATTGCACACTACAATGCATGTCGCATTGACATACCATTATAAACTGAACAAAAGATATGTTGTATGATTCCATTTGAAATGGGATGGGCCTAGGCTATCCTTTTTTTTCATGATCTATGACTTTTTTTATTCAGCATGGCTGATCCATAGAGCTTGTTGCTCGCTACAAGTACGGCTGAACTAGTGACCCGGGAGATAACATAACAAGTATAGAGACCAGTGTCTTTGATTATTCATATTAGTTTCACAGGGGTCCCGTCTACTACATGGCGGGGTCATCACGAGGACGCCATCGATTTCAAGCTTACCGCTCATGATGGCGGTCTCCTGCGTCTTTTGTAATTTATCTTGTTTCATTGAAAAAATATTTGTGTTCGTATGCATCTTATTTAATGTACTTAACAATTTATAATTATGTATAATGAAGAAATAATTGTTAATTTATGTATATGATTGTGTTCTATTTTGAAAACGCAGAAATAAAAACAACAAAAAACAAACAAAACAACACGGGGGGGTTCGCCGCCTCACCCCCTCTTATTGGAACGAATTTTTACCATGTCGCTACGTGTTATGCTACAGAGATGTCATGGACTTTTGCGATTTTAAACGCCCCCACTACCCCCGGCAGTCAAGCAACCGTGAATCAATGTTCTCGGTTAATCAGCGCATTAGGATAAACCACGAGAAATTGTATGCTTGCACATTTAATACACAAAATGTGGTTGAATTGAATGTCATATGCAAATAGATCTGCGTCAAATTTGTATAGAAATTACTAGTGTAAAAGTGAGGTGATGCATTGGCAACATGATAATGGACCCATCAGAGAATACACCACAGGCCATAACAGCTTTGATGTTGTCTGTTACAGCTTTAGAAACGAAATGCCCAGCGAGGAGGGCAGAATGTACGTCCCCTAATCCCCTCTCTATTGAATGGCGAACAGAGAGCGGGAGAGAGAGAGGGGGAGAGAGAGGGAGAGAGAGAAAGAGTCAGACAGACAGATAAGTCAGACAGACAGATAGACAGAGACAAACAGAGAGAGAGCGAGGGAGAGAAAGAGAGAGAGAGAGAGAGAGGGGGTGAAATAGAGAAATACGATATCCTCCCATATACCCCTCTTTCGATGACCTTGTTCATTTGCATTGAAGCGCCCCTAATATACTCGAGTAATAATAATAATAATATTTGGTTCTTGTATACAGCGCATATCACATTATATTATAATATATTATATCGTCTCTATAAGCTTCCAAAGAGCTTTGGAAATTATTACCCCTGCTTTAGCATGGCTGCCATTACGGCGCTCTCGCATTTCAAGGACTGAATTCCTGCCAGGTACCCATTTACCCAGAAGAAATATGCCCGTACGCCTATTGTATTACACCAATTGGAAAGACGCCGGACTTTGTGTAAAATATATGGAATTTAAACGAGCAGGATATTAGATGATGATTTAAAGGCAATCAACAAATGACAAAAGTCAACAATTGACAAATGAGCATCTCCGTTGACTTTGACCAAAAGATATTAAATGTATATACTTGGATGAATAAAAGTTATTTCAAGTTTTCAATTTTGAATCATTCAACTTCTTTTTATTGTGGTTTATCGCGTAGATCGATTTTCAAAATATGAAATTGAAACTTCTCCATGCGTAAGGGATGAATACAAGAAGAAGAATGGGTTATTTCATAAATCTCTGGAAATAATGTGATAAAGGAAAATATAATTGTAGGCAATTTAACGCATCTGTTTACGGGGGCGGGGTATGGTTACACGCCAGTGGAGCGAGTAATGTCTTAGTCCACCAAGACGAGTTTTTATTTTGGAACTGCTTTCATGTTATTGTTAAAGCGGTCCTGTTGCTTAAGGTGTGAAATTAGAACAGCTTTGAGACGATTTCCAATTTTGTACAGAGGACTTTTTTAACAAATTAAGCTTGGTTAATGAAATCATCATCCCATAACGTTGGGGACAAAGTCAAGAGATTGTATTTGTCGTAGCCTCAATGAAACATTTCAGGCATTTCAGCCTCTAGCATACTTTGTGTTTGTTTGTTTTCGTGTTTTGTTTTGTTTCCATGTTAGACTGATCGTCTAAAGTAAACAGAGTAATCTCAAGAGGAAGCATACTCCATTTGATTATTTAACGGGTATCAAGATATGTTAATGAAGTTTTATTGGAAATTGGGGTTGACGCATTCATAATTAGACTTAGTATATTTGGGGATCCGTTCAATTCGGACTGGCTGAAAAGCAATCATTTGGGCTAAAAGTGAGTTACCGTGAATAAATTCAATTCAATTCAAGGTCATTCTTCGAGTAAATGGACTATGCCAACTCCACACAATTATACGGATGGCGTTCCAATAAAAGGCAGCCATAAGATCAAATCTATGTCGGAATATTTCCGAAATGACATCGATTTTTCTCGGACAAGCACCAATTCACCAGCACTTACAAATACTAAGACATTTATACGCATTTATTAGTATAACGTCTATACGTGATAGGCTTAGGTGTCAAAGCTATACCGGTACACATGTTGTAAGCAACATAATATCTACATGATTTTTTTTTTATAGTTCTAACCTTTCAATGTACTATTTTTTTTCTGTTCGTTTTTGCTTCTCAAATCTACCAATGTTCTTTCTCTTTACTGTATTTGATACAATTTTGATACATACAGAAGTGCCTTCAATTCAATTCAATTCAATTTGATTTCTGTTTCCAACAAAACATTACAAATCAATTATTATAATCATTTACAAAAATTAAGGAATACATATTAGAAACAGAGGGGTCCACTAAAAAGCAATGCTTGTACAGTTGTGGACCCCTCTAACGATAGTTAGGAATAATGAATAATTGAATTAACAAACTAGGGGGAAAGGAGATGCCAACAGAGACGAGAACGGGACAAGAGAGTATTTTACATGACAAAGATAGGAGAACACGGTCGCAATATAAAAAGAGACAATGCCAAAAAAGAAGTGAGAGATCGGGGGTACAGAAAATAATAATACAAAAGGATGAGCTACATGTGGGATGAAGAGGAACATGAGGAAGGAGAAAATAATGCGCATTAGAAAGGAGATAATTACGCATAAGAGGGCACAATATAATATAGCAAATTGCATTTTGAGTCAGCGAGTAGAGAATGGCCTTGTTTCAAAAAAAAAGGAAAAAAGAAGAAAAATAACAAGTTTTAAAAGAAAAAAAGAAAGACAGAGATGAGGACGGGAAAAGGATAAATGGGCGACATAATTCTATGAGGTTCATAAGATTGTAATAAAAACAATTTCAATTTGGTTTTCTTAAAAATATTAATCGATTGAGCATTTTTATTTCATTACTTAAAGAATTCCATAAATATGGACCTTTATATATAAATGTATTTTGAGCAAAGAGGGTCCGCAAGATAGGTAAATGAAATTCTCTCGAATGTCTTGTAGGGTAATTATGGACTGAGCTATTTTTAAAAAACATTTCTTAAAAAATAGATGGCAACATATTATTTTTTATAATTATACATAAATTGACCTAGTTGAAAACATATAAGTCTTTTACCTTTAGTATCTTATTTTCAAAAAATAAAGAGTCTGTATGGGAGCGAAAGGGGGAATTTAGTACAAATTCATGTAATACGAATAATCTTCTTTTTTAATAACAACACTTTATCTAAAGATGTTTGATGTGTGTTACCCCAAACTAAGAGACCATAATTCAAGTATGGGAGTATCAAAGAACTATAAAGCACAATTAAAAAATTAAAATGAAGATTTGTCTTTACTTTATTAATAATATAAATATTTCGGGAAATAATTTCACAAATATTGTCGATGTGATATTTCCAAGAAAGCTTTTTGTCAACCATTACACCCAAAAATGGGGTATTTTCCAAAACTATATTAGCTGGCAAAGAATCTATAGATTTACTGACAACATAAAATATTACACATTTCAAAATTAATTATTTCAAGTAATCTATGAGAGTCATTGTGAGAAAAAATTTGTTTTGTGTCATCAGCAAAAAATACGAAAGGCACAATATCAGATGATCGACAAAATTAATTAATATATAAAATAAATAAGTGTGGGCCTAATATGCTACCTTGTGGAACGCCACAATTTATATTACGAAGAGCTGAAGAGTTGTCATTTAAAAATACATACTGCTTTCTATCAAGTCTTCATCAATGGGAAATTTAAAAGGTGTATTCTTAGACAAAATAAAACATTCGGCAGAAACGTCGACAATTCATCTTCATAATGCACAATTATTGCCGAATATTTGTTTTCACTTTTTATGCCTGTTCTAACATTAGGCCTATATAGTTTACACTCATAAATATATCATAAAACAGCCTTAAATATGTAAATAGAAGCAAAATAAAACAAAACAAAACAAGACAAAAAGGAAGTCCTGGTATTCTACACGAAATAAATTTGAAAATTTACAACACACACACATTAAAATGTTTTCATATCATTTAATGTAATTCATCTTAGAAACATAGTGAAATTTCCAGCATCTCAATCAGATTATTTATTTCATATTCATCTGTGTATTGTGCCGTAGTAATCTGTCTCTCTAATGTATATCCATTAAAGGAATTACTTAAACATCAACACTCTAATAGGCTTAGTCTAGGGAGAAGTTTACATTGTACTAACCTTCCTGAAACTGGGCTTTTCCACTGGCCAAGCAGCACACCAGCACGGCAAAGATAACACCAAACTTCATATTCCTGCCTTCCTTCCAATTCCCTGTGTATTCAAGTCGTAACTAGTTTAATGAGGCCTTAGCCCCCACACGAAAAAACGCCCGAACACCACCGCACCGCACGCAAAAATCCTGTCGTATCTTCGCAAAGACTCTAGTGAAACCCACACGCGGCAACATGGGCGTTGCTGCTGTGTCTACCAAGTTATGAAGCTCATTGCCTCTACATACCCATATCCTAATCCTAAGCAATATGCTTGCTTTAAGTTAGAAGTGAAGGTGGATTATTTCTTACTTCAACTTTCTCCGGGGACGTTTGACAGTCAAAACATGAAACTCTCCACTCGTACGTATTCCTAATCGGAAGATCGATGTCTTGCGGTACCTTTGCTTGGGTTGATTCCGCTAACCTTTAGCTGGTATTTTTCACACCACTTGTATACTCAACATCGGAAACGGCAATCATTCGGCCGTAAATAGTACATTGCTCTTGCTCAACTCACCTCACGGGTGATCACACAAACTCAAACAGCTCCCAATAATAATAATATATTTGCGGTCCCGTATGATTGTATTCATGGATTTCCATACAGGAAGAAGATGAGTTGGGTTTAAAGTTGGTTTCGCCTTTATTCCCATTTCTATACAAGCATATGAATTGAAAAGGGAGTTCTGCGAGATGTTTCTGAAGTGTCCGAAAAAATTGCACGAAAGTTTCAAGAAATCATTATGATGAAGCCATCAACAGGCTGCAGCGTCAAGACCATGTATGACAGTTTTTTTCATACCGTCTGTTTGAAGCCAAAAGGACATTAACTCATATCACTTTAACGCTCTTCTGGCTCCAAGCAATTATTTAAATTACATTTTAATGAATCGTTAATATCATAATTTCTTATGAAATTTGAAGCAAAATATTTTCATCCCCCCCCCCCGCCCCTAAGGTTGCATCAATTACAGTTAACCCTATATGAGCACGATACCCGCGCCAGACATACTCTCGTCACTCTAAGAAGAAAAATCCATAATCATAATGGTGATTTCAGGCGGCATAGATCTACTATTAATAAATAGTGGTGGCTTATTATACGTACATCGCACATGTCAGTCACGCCGTGTGATCAGGGGGGCGTTTCACAAAACTTGTCATCAGTGACAAATGACAGTTTTTGTTATAAGCTACTGAAATCCTTGCTTCTGATTGGTTATCAGCAGATTTGTCACTGATTTTTGTCATTTGTCATTGAAAAAAGGCTTTGTGAAACGCCCCCAGGTCATAACTGGCGGCCAAATATAAAGCGCTCTGGCATTTCGCATATCCCTGGGTGAAGAGTGGTAAATGTGGATTCATGTCTTGCCAAAGACGTTAGTGCCAGGTCGGGATCGGAACCCTAAACCCTTGGATCGAGAGTCAATTGAATGAGCCACTATACCACGACACCTCTACTACTAGATTCAACTATACTTTCAAAACTGAAATTACTTGTACATTCAATTAAATCCTATTAAAGGTTCATTACCACTTCAAACAGTCAAACATGAAGTTAATCAGAGATAAATATGTATTTCAATTTAATTCAATTCAATTGTTTTATTTTTCCAAATTATTAAAATTTACATCAAATACAATTACAAATACATTTCATGTACAGCAACATAATAGATCATTTCGAAATGCTTGAAATACTGATGTCTTGTTTACCCAGGTCAGCCTCATCAGTATTAATACTGTTCTCCTCGAGGGCCCTGCAATCAAATTATTACCCCGATTTTAGCTGAGCTACCATTAAAGCCCAAGTCCACTCCAACAATAACTTGCCTTTAATAGAACCAGAAAAATCAGACAAACCAATCAAAAAAAGTTTGAGCAAAATCGGATAACTAATAACAAAGTTATGAATTTTTGAAAAAGTATGTGAAATTAATAAACAATGGAAATCACTACACAAATTGCCAATTTGGTTATTTTTATTTATTTAGTTAGTTATTTATTTCACATATTTAAAAAAGGGTAGCCCAATCAGCATATACACTGGTTTTCGTTGGGGCCCTTTAACATACAAACAAATTATATACATTCTAAAGTAGTTGTGAATAAGACAAAATTGAACATTTCATTATACAACCAACAATAATTGCATATCACGTTACAAAATATAAAAATGCAAATTTGAATATAAATAAAAACGAAATGGGGATAAAAAAAAAGTTTAACCTTGAACATATAAAAAGGGTAAAAGTAGGTATGTGCCTGTCTAGCGTCTTCCGATTTACAAATAAACATTTAAAACAAACTGAATGAATCAAAATTAAACATTTCAAATAAGACTAACCGTAGTTGCACCTACAATTATTTACAAGATAAATACATGAGAGTCTAAACATAACAAAATTGCGGCGCATTTTTGAAGACAAACAAAAGTATATGGAACAGAACAAACAAACAGACAAGATAAAACAAAACAAAACATCAAATTTGTGTGACCGATTAAATAAACACAGTTCATTCAAATGAAAAATATATTGCCTTGGGATAAGAAATAAAACTACCAGATATGTTAAAATATGGGAAAGTATTTTGCCCCCATTTCGTCCAATGTCATAGTTTGCTCTTGAATGCTTTCAAATTTTGGGAAAGCCGAATTTCTACTGGGAGATTATTCCAATGGGCTATACCCGAGTTGACAAACGATCGTTTATAGTATTCAGTTCTGCATTTATTTGATCTGAGTTTTTGTTGATTTAGATTGCGTGTAGTCCGCACTGCCACATCATCATGGAGAATAAATTTGTCTGCCAGAATAGAGGGAGTTAGATGGTGAACACATTTAAAGATCATGCAAAGTAACGATTTTGTATGCATTTCCTGGAGAGATGGCCAATTTAGTTGCGAAAACACATGTTCCGATGGGGTCATCCAGGAGCAACCAGATATGATATAAGCTGCACGCTTGTGCAGTTTATTCAGTATCTCATAATTATTTTGTGATCTATTTGACCAAACATTGCAACAGTACATTGCATGCGGAAAACATAGCCCCAGTACAGCATACTTAAGTAACGCCTATTAAATGTATTTTTAAGTTTTCTGATAACACCTAATTTCTGTTTCATCTTTAGCGCTACTCTGTCAACATGATTAGTAAACGACAAGTAATTGTCCAAAACTACACCAAGGCATTTATATTCTGATACAGATTCAACCGGTGAGGTTCTAATATGAGCATGAAGTTTATTCTCATTAAGAGTTTGAATTTTCTGCCTTGATCCTATGATCATCACCTTAGTTTTGTTTGTATTTAGTACGAAATTATTCTTCTGAGTCCAAGAATAAACTTCATGTAATGCTTGATTCAACTTTGATTCAATTTCGGGAACTGTGGAACCATGTACCGATAGGGTTGCATCGTCGGCGAAAAGAAAACTTCTCCACTAGTAACACTGGTTGATAAATCGTTTATGAAAATTGTAAATAGCAGCGGCCCAAGGACTGATCCTTGGGGTACACCTGTGTGAATTCTTTTGACGGAAGAATTTTTTCCATTGATAGTTACATATTGCCTTCGGCCTCTCAAGTATGATGAAAACCAGTTTAGGCTATCGTCTGAACAACCACTGCTTTTAAGTTTCTGAAGCAAAATATTATGATTGACCGTATCGAACGCCTTTCTCATGTCAACAAATGCAACACCATTTATATTCCCTAGATCAACGTGTTTAGCCCAATTATCTGTCATACAGAGTAGTGCAGTTTCACATGAGTGATTGGGGCGGAACCCAAATTGTCGATCAGTGAGAATATTATGCTTTAATAAATATTCTTGGAGTGCAGTATGTACAGCTCTCTCTAATAACTTAGATATAATTGACAGTAAGGAAATAGGTCTATAATTTTCGGCATTTTGTTTATTTCCAGACTTAAAAATAGGCTTTACTCGTGCGGTCTTCCATTCATTAGGAAAAACACCCTTCAACAGAGACAAATTGAAAATATAAACCAGACTTTCAAGTGGTCTAGGAGCACTAGATGCACTCTTAAAGAGTCTAATTGAAATATCATCAGGCCCAGTAGCCTTTTTCAAGGGCAGTGCATTGATTTCTTTTAAAACAAACTCTCTTGTAATTATTGGAAGACTAAATAGTCCATATGAGACAGGTTTTGAACTATTTATACCATCATCTTCAGAAGTATGACTAACACGATCGTCAAATACTTTACCGCTATCCCTCAAACTTTCACCAGAGTTCAAAGGATGTAATAGGGCAGAAACAGAATTTACAAAATAGTCGTTTAGATGCTGGGCAATATCTTCAGGGTCTGTGATTTCCTCGTCGTCTACTTCTAGTGTTATACGATCGTTATGATTTGCTGATGTTATTAGTTTTAATGTTTTCCACATAGCATCGGGGGTTCCACCATACTCGTCTAGTACCCTTTTTATGTAATCATTCTTTGCCTTTCTGAGAAGGTGAGTTATTTCGTTTTTTAACGTTTTATATTTAGACCAGTATTCTATGCTATCGTATTTTGTTGCCATTTTGTGGTACCAATTACGTCTATTCATTTCCTTAATTAGCTCCCCATTAACCCAAGGACAGACTTTTGATCTTATTCGCTTTGTCCTCACTGGAGTATGTTCATTTACTGCTAACATGTATAAGTCGTACCATATTTGCCAAGCTTTCTCTACATCAAATTCGTTGAATATCAGTTCGAAAGGTAATTTTTGCAGTGTGGAAATAAAGTTTTCATAAGAAAAATGCCTGTAACTTCGATAATCAATGGTATTGTTATAGCATCTTGCTTGTACATGAACTTGATATAGAACAGTGAAGAACAGTTTGTGACGTCATGTCCTCACTACTTATCAATTGCTTTATATAGTTTAATCCCATTAATTTTCCTTTTTATCCCCCAAAACTTGATTTCCCCATGCCTTTGCCCAGGTTATATGATTTGTATGACATTTCCCAAAATCTTTTATAAATTTTGAAGAATTTATACTATATATATATAAACAGTTCATCAAAATTCAAATTTGTCATGATTAACTGAAAAAAAACTCTTTATTAGTGTATCCACACAAAAACATATTACTATCAATCTAACTTGGATGCTGGTGTGAAGAAATAAGATTCTTAGGGTGTAAATAGGAAATTTATATTATCAATATAAAGAAAATAATTAGTGGATAGTGAGGACCATACGTCACAGACTCATGAGTGAGTTGCCAATTTGTGTAGTGATTTTCAAAGTTTTTCATGTCATTACAAATTCATAACTTTCTTATTAGTTATCCGATTTTGCTCAAACTTTTTTTGATTGGTTTGTCTGATTTTTCTGGTTCTATTGAAAGTAAGTTATTTTTGGAGTGGACTTGGGCTTTAAAAGGCGCCCAAGCGGAAGGCGTGAAAGCTAAATTCATTTTTAAAAGTTATCTTCCAAATAAACTTTGATTGAAGGGTGCGATTTGAAAAATTCCCGAAAACACGGGAAGTAGTTCTCTTTCTTGTCATGATCGTGGCACGTAGCAGACTACAGCCATTCCCATATATCTCAAAATACGAACAAGAACCTTTGTAAGGCGACGATCGAAATTCCATGTCTACGATTTACTTGGCTGAATCTACAGAAAAGAATATAATTAAGAAACCCTAGAGGGCAAACTAGCTAAGTGACTATCATCCTCGGCTCATTTAAACTTTATTTGAAGTGAATAGAAATATTTCACCGTTGACCTCAGACGCAATCGTCATTAAGGCTCTCTCGCATTCTGTGGCCCTACTATTTTTAGATGGTGTTCAATAAGCTTTACTGAAATCCCAGATTCAGGAGCATTATACTTATGATCGTAATGTGAGGCCGAAAATTATTTTTCAGACGCTATTCTTATCCTCTTCTTGTTCTTTTTAACCTTCCCCATTTTTACTCTAGATCTCCTTTCTTCTTGCAGTTCTGTACACTGTCTTCCTCTTTTCCTGGGTTTTATTTTCTCCCACTTTTATTTACTTTTTAACATTTCATTTTCATGTTTTATATTACTTTTACGTGAAGTTACAGTCGTATGGAAACTTCTTAAAATTTTGATCAACTTTACACACATGCTTTATTTTTCTATTACTCCCTTCTTTTTGCTAATTCATTCTCTCTGTCCCTCCAGCTCTTTACAATATAGATTTCTCAAAGTTTTATTTATTGCTCTCTCTCTCTCTCTCTCTCTCTCTCTCTCTCGCTCTCTCTCTCTCTCTCTCTCTCTCTCTCTCTCTCTGTCCCTCCTTCCTTACATCTCTCTGACTCTTTCTATCTCTCTCCCTCCCCTTCCCCCATTTTCCCTCCTTCAAGTTCCAATATTCGTGTTCATTTCTACCAAATGTCTTAAATCACACATTCCAGTGTACCGTCGTATATACGCATCGTCTGATAACGTTAATTTATTACATGATCGTGCATGTGAAAAATCGTGTCAGTCATATTTGTACATGTAACTATTCACTATTCAACAGACAACAGGGTTACGAAGGAGTGTACATCAATTGTACCACAAATTCCCCTGTTTGAGGTTTGTCTTTCAAATATGACATTCTTGCGTGTAATTGGTATATGCGCCTTTCATCTTTGTTTTCATATTCATAAACAGAAACCCGCCAAGTGACATGCTCTGACAATAGTGACGGTTTTAGAATGGAATGAAAAGAAATCATTGGCTGATTGGCCGAGATTACCGCAATTGAATTCCAAAGAAAATTCAGTAAAGAATAAAACATCTCGCCCCCCCCCTTTTTTTTTTTAAGGTGTGCCATTTCTTTCACTTTGGGTCATGTTTGACAATCCTTATTATTGTTCTTATTAATACTGCTTTTTATTGATATTTCTTCTATTAAAGTCGGAGATAATCTGTGTGTTATTCAGTACAGAGGTATTGTTGAACACGACAAGTGTTGATGTCAATATTTTGTAGCGATCTGAATGATAGTTGTTTGAACATTTTTTTTCTTCATTTGAGCGTGGGCGTGTGTGTGTGTGTGTGCGTGTGTGTATTCGCGTGTGTCTGTGTGTTTGTTGGTGAGGGTGGGAAGGATGATAATACCTGCTTGACTTGTAATTAAATAGACCATTATGATGAAACTCAGAGCATCCTTAGTAAGCTGAAGTACTTTTCCCATAAAGTAGCGTATATAGCATTGTTAGGTGGGGCGATTGAAACTTTAAGTTGCAACCTCCAGTCTCCCTCTTCACACACCAACTCATAAAAAAATATAAATGAATAGAAGCGATTAAAAACAAGTCAAGAAATGACCTCAGAATCAAGTACGCTTTATTTGCTCGAATACCAACTCTCAATAACGCAGAACACATGAATATTCAATAACACAATTTGCAATATTCATAACAAGATAGGCTAAAGCCGACGTAAGCCGGCCCCTTTCCTTTTTGACGCCCCCCTCCCCTCCTCCCTTTAAAACAAAAATTGCTACGGGTTTCCAGCCTTCTTGAAGGAATTTTTGGACAAGCCACTGGACAAACAATCGTCTATTTATATCAACGATTCGGAGCTCCTCATTGATTTCATCATTCCCATGTCAGACCCTGTGCAAGGTAAATTATATTATTTGTGGGATCCGAACAACTTTTATCTTTTAAGCCTGTTCCTTCAGCACTTGTATTTACTTAAAATACTTTGCGGAGGAGAGGAGGGGGCTTTGACCTGCCAAATAACAGGGGTGCAAGCAATATCGTTTATCTGTGATAGAGAAGCTTTTCCCTTAGAATACAAGAACAAAGTCTGTATGATTCTTAATTGATGTTTAAGTCGTGAAATTAGAGTGACCCCCCTCTCTCTCTCTCTCTCTGTATCTCTCTCTATCTCTCTCTCTACTCCTGACTAAAAAAGCCAGAATCACTTGTTTTTATTTTGTTCATAATGTCAATGACACTGTTCCAGTTAATGATTAACCTCTCCCCCCAAAAAAAAAAATAAATAAATAAAATAAAAAAATCATGCTGTACTAACACTCTTATGCGTCTATGCTTATGTGTGTTGTTAACACCCCCATTTGTTAGTTGTTGCTGTTCGTTAGAGATTTTTAGAGTTGAGTGTGGTTTTATTTATTCTCGTCAGTTATTTTGTATAGTTTGCGCCTCCAACCCCCCTCGCCTCCTCCTGCAAACATTCCCGATCTGCAAAAGCTACTTTATAAACATCAAACCTTCAAACCTTTATAAACTTCTAAGTTCTAACCATAGTGTTCATAGAATAAATTGATAGAGAAAACTGAAACTGTAACCTCTACGACCAATCATATGTTATACCCCCGTGATCAATGGCGACATGATTAATTGTCATGTTAGCCCCATCTCTTGGTAGAAAGATTAAATTCTTGGTCATTTTATGGTGGATTTGGGTTTCATTGCAGGTACACCTGTGATCAGAAGTTGGCATACACCTGCTATAAAAACGTTTTTTTTGTGTGTGTGTTTTTAAAATCTTGCACATTCCTATTAACTTTTCATTTGATTATTTCTGTCAGGTAGGGTATTTTCTTTCTTTTCGTTATGTTTTCAATGATAATAATCTACTAAAATGGTTGATTGGAGTTTGGGCCTATTATTATAATTCATAAGTATTGAAGGGGATCAAGAGTTTACATACACCCATCGCATTACATGATGAAATTTAATTAACACCATGGTATTGAAGGATTCGTATAATTCATATCAATTCAGGCAAAAAGAAAGGACTGGGCCCCTCTTATATCAATCGCAAGTTTGCAGTCTCCCATCTCTTATGTACATACTTGCGATTGATCAATTTCAGATTTGAAAAGCCCTATTCTGATGTACCACTCCTATGTACCACATTGTTATCCGACATTTTTCGTCAAATTTATTATGTTAGGGTTAGGGTTGCAATTGGGTTTAAAATAATAATAACATTCCGCGTTCATATAGCACTTAATATACATCGACGATGTCTTCAGATTCTGAGGCTTGCCCGCACACAATGTATGCACATTCTCCACTCTCCGGGGAGCATTCCAGCCAGGAGCCATTTACAGACGCTCACAATGCTGAGCAAACTACATCCTACCGGATACTTATTTAACACCTGGGTGGAGAGTGGCAAATGTAGAATAACGTCTTGCCAAAGGACGTTAGTGCTGGGATTGGATATACAGTCCGGCGACTTATCCACTAGACCACAACATATATACATTTAGGGTAGACTTAGGGTCAAGGGTTAGGTATATTGTTTGGTTCAGTGTTGAAGTCGGGAATTCTGTTAAAGGGAGTGTATAGCATGACTATGTGTCTTTCCCGTGGCCCTACTCGGGGCCAATCGGGTATCTACGGACGACGCGACCGCAGCATTCACGTGCGTGCAACATACGCGAAACCGAAGCGTGAGGAGAACTTCGGTCTGTTTCGCGAACGCTAGCGGGCGCTGACCTTGTGGTTAAGTCGCTGACTACCGTTAATCAAGTCCATTCGTTTACGTGCAGTTGTCCAAAAGAAGACGTAGATGGCGTTAACCAGTATTTGCCATGCTACACTAACTCCCTTTAATGTATGAAACTGTTCGCTGAGTACATGATCATGATAATCGTCGCAGGGTGTATGTGTCGAGCATATACAAACATAACACTTTACCCTCTAAATAACCCCTATAATGATGAGCACCCTGAGCAGCAGGTAAATGTTGTCTTATGTACTACCTCAAACTCTTGATTCTTTTCGGCATCATATATGAGAAAAGAAAACAAGTTTCATACTTCGTCAATCCTTCAAAAGTCAAAACCAATTTGAGTCGGCTAAACTTGCCGCGCGAGGGTGAGTCATCTGAACGGAGCGGACGTACGTAGATCACCCGCACCTGTGGCGCTGGTAATTGTCACCTGCCCGTTCATTGGGGACCAACGCCAGAGAACAGTTCACGGGAGGGGTAAGAGAGGGCTAATTCGAGGGGGGATGGGGAAGTGAAGCGGGAAGAGCTTCACATTTTGTCATACATGGGTAGAGCTACTTCTAAACAAACTCAATAACGGCTACTGTATAGTAGGCTATTCACAAATTATATTAATGCAATTGTTTAACCAAAAATTGCCAACAAAAAGAGCGTAATTAATAATTCTCTCGTCTTTCATGAAACACATAGACATGCCACTTATAGCACCGTGTGTGTGTGTGTGTGTGTGTGTGTGTGTGTATTGGGTTTTTACAGACTTGTATCAATCAGATAATAATTATTTACGTCTGGGACCGATCTCTAACGTCACCATCCTGATCAGTTTCGAACCGGGTCCACCTGAGCCAGCTTGTAGGCGAAGAAAGAGAGCTGACCAAGTGAAAGTACCGCTAGACCAACTCACATCTCCCATATAGCACCGACTATCGAAAGGCATTTTTAAAGGTCCCTCTTCTATTGCGACATATTCAACCGAACAAAATATGTATTAGGCGTAGTTTATCCTCAAATATTCAGATTTGGTTATTAATCAAAAATATATATACATATAAACGATCGAGTCAGGCGTAGCGTAGAAATAAACAAACCGCGGTAATGGAAATCAGATTTTGACATTCATGTTTTGAATGACACAAACTTAAACAAAGTTTAAAAAGCTTATCTTCTAATATAACCATGATATGTACTATATCCTTATTTTCCTATTGTATAATCACAGTACATTTTCAATATTTTTATGACTAACTCGTTTAGTCTACATTATGTGCATAAAGTCAATCCGAACGTTAGTGTAAATATTTTGATACGATATAATTAATTCTTCCTTTCCAATTGTGGTTTTCGAAAACCGCAGATCAGTCAGAATTTGGAAAGTAGAAAATAAGCATTTTAGCCCCTCATATCCATCTCATTACGGGTCAAATTCGTCTTTAATTTTTAGAATCACTAAGATTTCTTGTGTCTGTCAACAATTAAAAACATGTGTGACCGAAACTTGAACATTGTAAAGTATGGAGCATACATCTCTTGATATTTTTACGAGGCTTGTTCTTAGAATGCTTTCGATAACCGGGAATAACTCATGAAAATGATTAAATGATTATCTTATCTGTTATCCACACGTAACGACATTTTATTGTTTCCTGGTGTTGATATACGAACCTCTCCTGGATTAAAGGTGATTAAAAGTATTGAGAAATCTTAGCCTGCATGTAAGCTTAATTGACTCAAAATGTAATTTCATACCGTACATTGTTTGTTTAATTGCTATTGCACAGTTTGTTAAACAAAAGTTGCGATTATTTTTGTTACAAATATAGTACAATATCCACGTCTTCTTGTACTTACATGTGAGTAAGACTATAGACCAGTTTGTTGTTAGCACATGGTACATATATCCACAGGTCTTTTTAAATATGGAGAAGTCCCACTTTCAGCATTTCAGAATAATCACTGCCAAAGTGATGGAGGTGCTTCTTGAATATCATTTGAAAAGAAAACTTCCACCTGTGCAGTCGTTGCATAAATGTATAATGATTACATAACTTTTATCAACACGTACCCAGTATTCGTCTTACAGTTGTGTACAAATGACCTAGTTTATCTGCCCATGCGCAGATGGTATCTATGAACTGGCTTTTAGTCAGAGGACTTAAGTTGGAGATTTTTTTATTAAATATATGTCAAGATATTTAGATGTTACAAATAAAAATATACGTAATTATGATGAAATAAAATGGACACATTTTCAGTCTCTTTTCATTGATATTTCCAGAATGTTTACACTCACTTAAAAAATGTCAGCATTAAATGTAAAGTACATGTAATATTTATTTATGACAGCGACTGAAAAATCTATATCTTTACTCCTTATAGTTAAGTAGAGTGTTGCATATTTTGTAAGGGTCAATGTACTTAAGTAGAGGGTGTTCGGATGAGGGTCTGATCCCAAAGTTTCCGCCGCCTCATATCAGCCCGCCTCACGTCCACTTCACAACTTCCCCGTCTTAATCTAGACAAGATACAGCCGGGAATTAAGGGATTAACCCCAAGACGTAGGTGATGTGTGGAATCGAATATCTATAGTATGGCTAGAGGTTTGTGTAGGCTAACAAAGTATGCTGACACGAATAAAAGTATGTGGGACCTAGCTTCACAAAGATGTCCTCATTTTTTTAATTTACGTTGAGTTGTTGTACCTTTTACCTCACGCTTTAAAAACTTAACTCTGATTTTAAGAGGGTAAAGAGAAAAAGGAGCAACAGAAGAGGAAGAAGAAGAAGAAGGAAAAAAAGAAAGAGAGAGAGAGAAAAATAAAAAGAAATTCTATTGCTTTGCCAAAACAAAACCTGATTCGATGAAGATCATGGCGTTCATGGTATTCATCAGAAAAAACTCAAATGGATGTACAGATAATGAGTTCTACAGTATTTGGCCCATAATTAAGGTTTTTGGGAGAGGTTCTCCATCTTTGGTCACCTTTCTCTATAATTACCGTAATAAACATATATTTTTCTTTGACCAAACAGGAAGCATCGTGTATGGAATGCTGCCAGATAGTAATTTTTGCCATCCATTTTTAATATCTATTTACATAACCGCTCTGTATATATTTGATGAACTTCGCCCATTTTGGCAGCTGAAAAGAACGAGGGGCACTTTCTTATTATGGAGTTCAGATTTTATCTAAAATAGATTGTATTATATCCGATAAGCATGCTGGAAGCAACCTGACCTAGCAACAGAGCACTTTAAATCTTGCGTTTTAATCACAAATGAGTATTGACACTATAAGCCTACTTCTGTATTTTCTTACCTTGATATTTCTTGATTACATTCATCTTTGTGTGTTTTCATATACAATTATACAAATGCTACCTTTTCTCTTTCTTTCTCTCTCTCTCTCTCTCTTTCTCTCTTTCCCTGCCTTGCACTTTGTATTTGTATGTCCTCCTCTCTTCTTGTATCTCCTATATTAACCAAAACCAATTTCAATTCAGTGACAGAAAACTTTTTTTTTAAAGCAAGTTTAGTCTCAGTCGTCTGTCCCCGATTGCTCACTCCGGAGTGACTGTTTCGCGCGGAAAACGCAGATATTCCCGAGTCTTCTGGGACCGCGTGTAATGGCCATTTATAGAAACACGCGGAAATCATTCTATTGTCGCCAAGTTATTGGATACCACAAGCCCGATGTTAGACGGCCTGCTTCTGAAAATTACTTCACTTGTATTGATTTGACCTTCTTTCGTCTAATATTATCTATCAGAAGAAAGGTCACCTTCAGAAATAGTATTTTATGATTGATGATCAGGATTATAATGTAAATGTAATTGGGTTCGTGATAGAAAGAAGAATAGAGGTACAAAACCGTACAATGACATCGATATTAATATTGAAGAAATTATTTTCTATCATTCACTGTTACCACTTCAATGGTACGAAAGGAAAGTTGTTGTTCGAATGCTTTTCCTACTTAACTCTAACTAATCATGCTAATTTGGCTATTGGACGGAAAAAATATTGACTTTAAAATCATAATCACCAACAACATCAACGTCAAAATTATCATCATCAACAACATCACCATTACCATCATCCATATCATCATCACCACCATCATCATCACCATCATCATCATCATCATCACCATCAACATCATCCATATCACCATCACCACCACCATCATCCTGATCACCATCATCCTGATCACCATCATTATCATCATCATCGACATCATCATCATCATCATCATCATCATCGACATCATTATCACCATCAACATTATCATCATTAACATCATCCTCATCATCATCTCGATCATCATCACCACCACCCTTTTCATCATTATCATAATCAACACTATCATCATCATCATCATCATTATCCCATCATTTTCATTTCAGTCGTCGTTGTCGGTTGGACTAATTCTTTTGTCCAATCAGAAACAAATGCACTTCTGTACCAGACGACATGAAACAGTATTGCTATCGATATTTCATTTATTGCCATGATTTGATTCTGTGCGTTACCATGGCATCAGTGACGCCAGAGTGTGACTGTACCAGTGTATTGGCAGTGTGGTCAAAGAAAAGCAGAAACTTGATACTGGGCGGAGCCTCAGTGTTGATTGACATGTGGCTGACACGCATTTCAAATTTACATGTGACAAAGTTTCTTGTGATAGTCTAGCTTACAAGTACAGTATCATTTCAGAGTCACCTGAACATAATCTACAAGTGATTTTATTTTCCTTAATACATTAGCGTGTCCGGTGGGGGGTTCTTTGGGGCTGAAGTCCCCTAAAGAAGAAGAAGAAAAAAGCTATGTTCAAATCCTGTCACAGCCCTAACGCCCTTTGGCACGACACTACATTTGTCACTTTTTATCCAAGTGAGGTAAATAGGTACCCAGTAGATCGACATTCCTTGAATGCTCGAGTGCCTTATCATGATAGCTTTGATGAAGCTGGAATAATAATACATGTTTGATGCTTTATAATTAGCGAATTTATAGTAAATCTGCGCTATAGATATTCAAATATCGATAATAATAATATTCAATTCTTATATAGTGCATATCATATATTTATCAATGTCTCACAGAATCCCACTTAGGAGCAAGATAAATAGTATGCACTTCCAAAGAATCAATGCCTACCGTACACATTTACTTTCACCTGGGTCGAGTTTGGCAATTGTAGATTGATGTCTTGCCATAGGAAGTTAGCACTGTGGCAGGGATCCGACCCCGTATCTATGATAAGTTACAGGGTACTACGCCTAACATTCCATGTTTGATAACTCGATCGTTGGTCAATCAATGACTTCCAATGAAACAAAGGTACATGTTTAAACAGGTTAGTACAGTAGCAGCACGTTGGAATTCAAACATACACGTCCAACGATTTGCCAAAATAGACAACTTTAGGATGATACATCAACGCATAATATGAGTCACAAGTTGTTTGTTCCTTAAATTGCGTCCACTCGAATCAAACCACTCACTTCTCGCAACCCTCCAATCACCTGCCAACGTGTACATGGAAAATGGGGATACCAGATTTTTCTCATCAATTTTGCTTTCTAGTGCAGATCACCGCAAACAAACGTTTCTGCCAAGTCTTCTCCTAAAACTTTGCAAGCCAAAACTTGAGCTGAGAGCGGAGGGATTGAATTAAGGGAAGGGGGCATCCACCTGGTCCCCCTTCTCTACCCAATTCACCCTTTAATAGGTTTTATCCTCTTTCTCTTTCTTTCTGATTTTCTTTTTCTAATGTATCCTGTTTATCGATTTGTGATAATTTGATTGATATTACAAAAACCTTCACCAAATAGTTGTAGAGTTTGTAGTTGACAGAGGAAACAAAGTGACTGAATTCAAATTTTTGCCACCCCTGCAGGTACCAAATTTATATAGGCCTATGCTGTTATGCCATTTGAAGAATAATGCCAGCTCAGTGATCATTATGATTCTTCTTTCTTATATTTTCGAGGAAAAATAGTGGAGGGTTATCGTGCGAATTATTTGCCATTCCGTCGTCAAAAATTAATTTGCGCAATGCGCTGTTCCTATGTCGGGAGAAATTCTACAGCAACGCTTATTGGTTAAAGCAACCTCTTAAAACAAATGTTGGTAATTTCCATCAATAATCAATACTTGGTATGTTATAGCATCTCATAGAGCACCACCATATTTTAAAAGCTCCTATATCATTATCCCTCTACACGCTGCCAAATTTACAAAGAAGGGGTTGTTTTTGCCAAATTGTTAGAGTGGACAAGAAGTTAATCTTTTGAGGAAGCGATTTATTTGAGATCGACTACTACTGGATGAATTACAGCGCATCATAACAAGGGGATGTTGGCATCAGATACCATGGATCAGAGGATACAGATTAGGCTACCGAATTCATTAAAAATGTGACAAATTTCAAGAAGGAAAACGATATCAAATAACATTGTGATTAAATTGAATGTTTCTGAAATAACGCATTAATGCGATGATTAAATTTGCCGCTGTTCCCATTTTCAATACTAATCCTTAATGAATTTAATGTTTTTTGAAAGAATATGTAATCAAAATGGAAGAAACTCGCGGATAAGGAAAGGTTAGGGTCGAATTAAGCGCAGATTCTACTTTGGGTATTCCGACAATCTGCTCCGGGCTTTCATACGCCAAAGAGAGAATACAATACAATACAATGCAGTAGAGAAAGCCTGGAGGGCTAGAGTTTTAGGTTTGCAGTTAGGGTTAGGTTAGGTTTAGGGTTAGGGTTAAGTAATAGTGTTTGGTCCAGGTTTGAAGTTGGGATTTTAGTAAGTTTATCGAATTCTTTCATTTTCTGACGATGATCATGAAATAAAGAGATCGGCAATTTGAGAACTCGCGAACATGACTCCCACTGGAGTTTTCTGTTTAGTTATGTATGTAGGGAATTTCAATCACTACTTGATTTCGACTGGAACACAATTACTTGAGGCAAGGACAACTAAGCAACAGTTGGGCCAATGGTGGTGATTTGACTTAATTAATGTTATCTTTCTGCTCTATCAACTCTTCTAAATTTCACAATGGAGACGTGGGGAGTGTTTCACAAAGACTAAGATTAACTTTAAGTTGGACTTAACTATGGCAGGCCGTTCATGCCACTGTTTTCTCTCACCATTTACTGGCATTGTCTCTCAAGGGACGTACAAATCATGTTCACAAATCTACAGAATTTACAAATTTTGATAGTTCATTATTGAAGGGGAAAATATCATCTAAAGATCATAATGGTGAGAGCCACCAGTGGCATGAATGGCCTGCCATAGTTAAGTCCAACTTAAAGTCGATCTTAGTCTTTGTGAAACACCCCCTGTTCTACCGAAATACCAAATACACAGTGTGTCTCGACAAAAACTTGAATGACACCATTACTGGAGTAGAGAGTTCAGTTAAGGTAAAAGTAGGATTTACGTAACTTGGAAAGAGGAAGCCCAATAAAATGGGCGGATGTAAGATGGAGGTAACAATGACTCACAAATAATTTCTCGAGAAAATATGTCGACATTGATCTCACAATTAATGCAATGCATTCGAGAAGAGTTTCGTTTCGGAAGTCGCGACATTAATTGACAATTTTTTTCCCCGAATGTTTTGAGAGTCCCGAATGACCTTCATATACATGTACATACATTAGATTCAAACGGGGAAGAGAGCGAAATACCTTTACAAAAAAACGAATTATTTGAAACTATTTTTCTCGAACATTACCCCTCCCCGACGTTTCGCCAGTTCCTACAGGCTTCTTTTTGCGGTTCGATTCCCGTTCTGAGGGACCCGTAATTTAAGGAAACATGTAGTTCTTGAAATGCATATGTTGTGGTATAATGTGATGATTTCTTTTTTTTATAATAATTTCGATGATATTCAAGAAAGCAGGTCACGCTTAAGACCTTATTACGATCAATCTATATTTTGAAAAAAAATCCTTGCCCAGGAGAGGAGTCATTCAAGAAACCCCCTCCCTCCCCCTCTATGCACCCACGAGGCCCCTCCTCGTTGTACCCCTTAGCCCCCCATGGGGATTAGCAAGGGGCAAGGTTTCAGGATGTGATATACTTTACTGCACTCTTAGTTTAAATAGAACAGAAGGCTCCTCATAACGGGATTAATAAAAACGGAAAAGTCTTTCTGATATCTTCCTCAATTATACTTCCTTTATTTTAAAGTAGGCTTCAAACATTTATTTACCTGAAATGTGAAAATGAGATCAATATTAACAGCAATGGCTATTTTTGTACAAGTCATATGTTGAATATCATTAAAAATCAATTCCAATATAAGAATGGAAAGGAATTCATGTTCAAGTAAAGAATGATAATGATTTCTACTTTGATATTTAGTCCCATAAAAGTCTCAAGATTACATATATATATATATATATAATTTATATAAACTATTTTTTTTTAAATCGATATAGACAACAAAATTGGCGAGAGGGAAAAATACATAAACTCACACAAATTCACCTAACAACTGCAATATCCCTTGGAAATGATCGTCTTTCACATTGTTCTTAGAACTATAAATCTTAGATGAACTTCATATTGAACTGATAACCTTGGCCGTTGAGTCGGAAGTCATATTAATTGATCCATAAACCAAAAGCTATATTTAGAGAGCAAGAGAGATAACGGGTGACGAATTATCATCAAACGACTGTGATAAATTCGTCTTTTTATTCTCTCATTCCTCTGATTGAAATGAATATAGGCCTAAATAATTCCAAACAACAATTAATCTTGTTTGAGGAGGCAGGATGGTTCAGTGAGAGATTAGTGGTCTAGTATACTGGAAGGTCCGTGGACACTCTCCCTGGTTCGACAGGCCCGTCTTCATCAGCTCGAGATTGCCAAATAACCCGCTATTTTAACTATCCCGATCGCAAATTATCCAGCTAATTTGCGTCTTCATCAGCCCGCAGTTGCAATAAGCGGGATATTTGGCCGAGATAGTCATCCCAAGATATCTTGGGCCAGTTTGCAGACTATCCCGCTATTTGGCAAAATATCCCGCTAATTGTCCGGTGCGCGTCTTCACCAGCCCGAAGACTCGCACTGTGCGCGAACGCTTAGCAAATATCTCGAGCTAATTTCTCAAGCTCGAGATTCATGAATCTCGAGCTGATGAAAACGCGATTTGTAACTTCGGGCTTATTTCCCAAATCAGAAATAGCGTGCTATTTGGCAATCTCGAGCTGATGAAGACACACCTAACTGACGATGCGGTAGCGTACTTTGGTATTAATCCCTACTACCAAGTCCTTCGGATAGGGCTTCAAGCCATAATCTTTAACAGTCATGTAAACAATCATCAATCCAGTCAAAGTAAACGCAGATCATGAGGTTAATCCGAGGAAAATTATGAACGAAATTCAATGTGACTTAACCTCGTATAAAAATATCCACTTTTCCAGATTGTGTTCATAACGAATAAGCAAATACAAAAGAAATATATTTAAAAAGTTACCTATATCAAACTATGAAAGTTATAAAAAAAAACTTTTAAAGAAAAGTAAGCGCAAATTTCTTTCGATAAAGTTCTGCTCGCTATAAAGATTTTTTTAAAGCAAATTGTTACTGTTTCCATGATCCTATTTCGCAAATGTTGCTTCTCCTCACATACTTCCTGGAGTAGTGGATGACTCATGTATGATAGGCCGTCCCTGGCCCATCAATGATCTAACGGCTGCCGCTGACTCACTGGTATATACCACATTGCATGGCCTCGACAACAAAAAGCTGAAAATGTCTCAGCTAAAAGAGGTTCTTCAAACCTTTGTGCACAAAGCTATACAATCTACAATGTATGAGTTAATAATCAAAAGTTCCCATAAACACGATCGCAAATACTTTCGAGAAATCAGTTAAAATAATTTATTGTATATAGAGTCATGTTAGGATTACGTAATACGTCATTATTATATTCGCAATTTTCATAAAGTGATGCACAGTTGAAGGCTATCAAAATTGACTTGGGTTGGTTTTTCGAAAAACCTTCAGATCAGGTTATTAACATTTTGATACGTAATGCTAATAAAGACTCCGAATAGAATCTTTTTGATGATGATGATAAATTAAAGATCTACAATTTTAACTAGTACTCAAATATTTCTATTCGAAGTCTTTTCCTTCGCCCTTTGACTGAAACATTTTGCATAATAGGACCATTTGCAGCAGTGTCTAAATATCGCGATTTTACCAACGTTGCGATGTTACGGTGGTCATGGTGGTATTCGGTTGATAAAATGGCGATATTTTGACCGAAATTGGGCCGTTATAATAGTAATAATATATTTACCGGTGGTAATATACTGTAAAGCGCTTAGAAACTCGGACTTGCCGATTTATTAAGCGCTATACAGTATATTACCACCGGTCATCGGATTCTGGCTTGCCCGCACACAATGTATGCACTTTCTCCACTCCGTGGGGAGCATTCCAGCAAGAGCTACTAAGCTCAAATTGCTAAGCATACTACATTGGCTTTCGCATCCTACCGGGTACCCATTTAACACCTGGGGGTGTTTCACAAAGACTAAGATCGACTTTAAGTTGGACTTAAGTATAACAGGCCGTTCATGCCATTGGTTGCTATCCCAATTGGTCTCTAAATTATAATCTTTAGATGAATTATCAAAAAATGTAAGTTTTTGAGATTTTTTACCATGATTTGTACATCCCTTGAGAGACCAATGCCAGTAAATAATGATAGCAAACAATGGCATGAACGGCCTGTTATACTTAAGTCCAACTTAAAGTCGATCTTAGTCTTTGTGAAACACCCCCTGGGTGGAGAGTGGCAAATGTAGATCAATGTATTGCCAAAGGACATTAGTGCCGCGGCGGGACTCGAACCGCGGACTTTGAGATCGACAGTCCGGTGACGTATCCACTCGACCACGACACCTCTAATTATATCTATTTATATCTCTCTCCATGCGTGGTCAAAGAGGATTTGAAAGAAGAGAGAAAAGAGAAATCTACCACCAATCGTTGTAATAGAACATATCTGAAGTGACGCTCTTGCACCTATAACTGCACCTGTTTCCGATAAAATATTATTCTAATCACTGCTAATACGATTATGTAGATGTAATTAGTGATATAATCATTACACAATCGTATAAACGGTTAGGTGATTAGTGGTGACTGCGTAATTACAACTTCCACGGTCATGTTTGGTCGTCATCATCGCATAACAATACGTTATCTTGTATACCAACTCTTCATGCATAATATAAGCATATTAAATTATACAATAGATTTTATTTGAATTGTTCTTGCCTTTTTAATTCTTTCAACAACTATGATGTAACATAAATGTAGAAAAGTTACAACTGTTAAGAACTCGCGGAAAAGAAAAAAGTTTGTTGATAAATTCGATAACGTATGAAGTCAGTTGATAACATGTCTATTTTGTGCCTTTTATCCTGGGCTACGATCACGATTTTTTTGAAGTTTCACTTTGCTACGTTCCAAATATTTACAAAGTAATAATGTGATATATACCGTTCTTGCGTGAAAAAATTACGTAACAATGGATATCTGTACATTATTCTTTCAATAGATTGAAGACGAATAAATCCGAAGTACAGATAGACTACCAGGGTTGTATTCATTGGAAATACAATAAAAATATGTACTTATATTCATACCAGAGAAGTTTATAGACAAGGGTATAATGAGAGAAAGAGAGAGAGAGCGAGAGGGTATGAGAGTGGACATCGTCGATGGAGGAGGGGAAGAGAGATGGAGAAAAGGAGAGTGATAAGCCAAGAGAAAGAAAGATAAAGAGAGAGAAATCAAGAGAGGGAGAGAGAGAAAGAAAGACAGAGGGGAAATGAGATGAGAGAAAGAGGGAGGAGAGAGAGTATAAGAAAAGAAGAGAGTGTGAGAAAAAAGAGAGAGAAAGAAGAAGAAGAAGAAAAGGAAGAAAAAAAAGAAAGAGAAAAAGAAGAAAAAGAAAAGACGAAAAGGAAAAGAAAAAGAAGAAAAAGGAGAAAGAGATTGTCTGCTTGTTCTGGGGCTTACCCCTCAATCGACGGTGCATAGGAAGTGATCTCATCTCAACTCTCGGTGACTAGACCCGAAGACACCCCCTCTCTTCTTCTCTCTTCCCCTCTCTCTCTCTCTCTCTCTTTTACTCTCTCTCTCTCTCTCTCTCTCTCTCTCTCTCCCCCCTCTGCCCCTCTCTCTCTCTCTCTCTCTGTATCCCCCTTTATTCAGCTGCTTCTTTCTGTCCACATTCTATATTTTCTTTCTCTTTTCCCTTTATCAGTTTTAATTTCTTCCATTTTCTCGTTTCCATATAAGCAAACTCCATGTTCATTCTCATATTCATATCTTTCTATCGATATGTATATTTTATTATTTTCTCACTCATACACTACATAATGATGTCAATACTCCTTTTCGCCGCCACCTCTCCCCCCCCCCCCTCTCTCTCTCTCTCTCTCTCTCTCTCTATCTATCTATCTGTCTCTCTCTCTCTTTCTTTCTTTTCTTTTCCCCTCTCCCCCCTCCCTCACTCCCTTCCTATTTCGTCACCGGTGATATAGACAGCGGAACGAGCGCATACCCGTAGCAGCTGTGTAGTCAGTTCTTCACGAGATATTCAGAGCGTACGAACGTGTCTTACGCATCATCGTCTGCCGACTGGCTCAAAGTTTTCACCAACAAATTTCTTTTCGCGCTCTTTCGTGTCGGCAGGTCCTACACCAGCTGAAAATTGGCATTTGCAACATCTAACGGTTTCACGGGTATTATCTCTTTAGCCTCTCTTTACGTGTCAGCCAATTCAGTTGTTTCTCATTTATTCCACGAAAGTATCTAGCACAATTGCAAGGAGTTACTTTTCATTTCACAAAAAGTTTCGCGGTATACCGAATCAAGCTTTTCCCGCCATCAGCAAACCATGTAAATGTGTTTCATTCGAGTCGTCTGCGCGAGATATTTTCTCAAAGGTCGATCTTCGGATATCGGTCGCAGTTATTGTTTTCCACGGCTTCTAACACTGCTTGCTCCGGAATAATATTTGCCAAACTCATTTTGATGCCGAAACACTAGGATCTTAGAATTTACCTTTAAAAATTACGACATGTATTTTGTTTTATTCGTCACATATCTAAATTTTAACCAGAGAAAAGCTTTTCGATTTGGATACGGCTGTCTCTGAATCGGTCGCTTCAACCATGGGACCGCCTTGGAATTGCACTGCTAGTGGATATTAACACTGGGAATTACTCGCTCTCTCTGAGGATTTCTAAGTTGTACCCTGGATATTTATACTCTATGGATATTTGAGGATTTTATTGACACACTCGACGTTACTTTTTTAGATTTGTATAAAAAGGTAGGTAAAATTGCATTTATTTTATAGATACTTTATTTAACGCTAAAAGTTCATGTATATACGAAGTGGTGATTATTTACCTTGCAGTGTGTGTGATATATTGGTGGTTCATTGATTTCCCTTCAAGTAAAATTGAAAAATCAATGCCCGATCAATTAAGATAGCGAACGAAATTTTAAAATCCTTAACATGATTAAGATATGCATAATTTAAAAAAATCGATTAAAGAATTGTGCGTCAAACTATCACCATGACTCAAATTATGCCTTATAAAATATTGCATTTTATTCATGTATGAAACAAAACAACTCCGATAGAATCAAAGCTATAAGCCCAATAATTTTTAAACTTAATGCTGACAAAGTCCCAATAATGCTCCCGAGCCTTTATTTTTTGTGTGTAAGAGTGTTTAAATCAAATGTTGTTATACATGCATTTTCACATTTAAAAATCGCTTGGAATTTATTTTTGGGGACATGATGGAATACTGAGTAAAGTTGCATGCAAGGATGCTTGGTATTATTGAGTATTTCTCTACCACTCTGAAACTTTAGGCAATTTTTTTTTTGGAAGCGTCATAATCTCCTCAATTACCTCTCAGTATCTCTTCTGCCGGTTGTGGTTGCTAATTTTTAAACCCTGTTTGGATATAATTTTAATATCGTGTAAAATAACCCGCGAAAAATGAACAACATATGCATGGGAGAGTGTGTTTAAGAGGGGTCGCGATAAAGTGAAGCTAACTTGTAATGATCCTCATTTATCCATCTTTCCGCTGTAGAAACGGAGCGCCGATGGGGGGAGGGGTGGGGTGGGGTGCAATAGAGGGGGTGACAGGATAGATGAACAGGTGAAGGAGGTTCGAATGGGATAAAGGTAGCTTACTGAATAAAAATCTGCATCACTATTATTCATTACCATACAAATCATTCATATCCCAATAGTCGGATGGCTACGAGAAATATTATCTAATCACCGTGGTTTATTTTTGAGGTAAGGGGCAAAGAGGATAGGGGGATTGGGATAATGATCGTAATGCTGTTTTAAACATTGCACTGTAATCTTTATTCTTCATTACCTTAATTCTTGCTTAATGCTTTTAACCTGTAACAGGACTACTCCAAGTAAGTTTAATGCAAATACAAAATAACTTAGTTGGCACTTAGTCTTGTCTAAATCAGTAATATATAAATGTACCAGGTAAGTTTGGGAAACATAAAGTAGATAGGGGAAGGTGGAAATGAATTCGACGCATACAAAATGGCGACTTCATGGACCCCAAAGGATCACCCTACCCCCAATCCGAGAAACCAGAACCTGCCACACTTTGAATACAGCTGAATATTAACGTAAATAAACGTGTGCCCATGTGCCCCGAGGCCAAATATGAGTATTTTTTGCAAGCTTTATACCTGTTCTCCCGTCCCCCGTTAAAAAAAAAATCGCTGCTGACTCAATTTGAATTTTAAGGTTCAAGATTTTAAAATGATATCAGAAGGGCAAGGGGTATAGTAATATGCAGAGATCTTGTTTCAAACAAAATGAGAGGGGAGCTAGGGGTGGTAATAAAAATTAACTTTCCCATATCAGTGTGCTGTGCAGTTAAATTAGGAGGGCTGATTTGGACAAATTGATAATTTTATGGTGATTTTTTATATTTAGGAGGGGCATTGAGTCTCGAAATCGTTCCATTTATCTATCTTAATCACACTCATTTCTCATTAATCATAATATGACGTCACAGTGGCCTTTATCAAGCTATCTAAAAGAAGTATGCATGATATAGCCTTTCCCTCTAGTCGCTTGGCATGATGTCATGCTTTAGAAGGACAGTTCGCACTGGAACAATTTGTTTTAGCCATTCGCCCATTCATTGTTCAGACCAAGAATTTGGCACACCACCATGTTCAAAGATGATGGGTTGGGGAGTGGTCCTGGCCCTTACATTGTGTGTGTGGGGGGTGGGATGGGGGTGGGATGGGGGACACCATGCCCACTAGAGATATATAGTAACCTCTTTATATTCTTAATAGATTCTTTTTGTATTCTGTTACTTCAAATGAAAGAAGAAGAAAGGGGCGCTTAAAAAGGGCAGCACATCATGTAAATCACTTATGTACATCAAGACTATAAGATACGCGATATGGGTCTTGGAGGCAATGGAATGCATACCATACGTACTATTGTACATCTGTATCAAGTTGACGTTATACACCTTTCTAATATTAGATAAGGAAAGATGTCAGAATATGACGGCAGTGTGAATGAACTTCAGAATTATAACGCTCCCCCAGTGGATGCAATTTATACTTATTGGAATATTTGAATTTCCTGTTTACACGATGCTACTGAGGATAGGCATAGAAAGACCCGATCGTGACTAGGAAAGGGGACTGGGGGAAAGGATGAGAGACAGAGAAAGGGAGAGGGAGAGCCACAGACAGAGGCAGGGAGAGACATACACAGAGGCAGGGGGAGAGAGAGATAGAGAGAGGTAGAGAGGGGAGGGAGAGAGAGAGACGGACAGACAGATATATATATAGAGAGAGAGAGAGAGAGAGGGGAGGGAGGGAGGGAGGGAGGTAGGGAGAGAGAGAGAGAGGGAGAAAGAGGATAGAGATGAGATAGAGAAGAAGAGAGACAGAGAATGGGGGAAGGGAGAATGAGGGAGAAACAATGGATAGACAAAGTGGGAGAGTTGGAGAATGTGGGGGGGGGGAGTGGGGAGGAAAGAGAGAAAAGGATGGGCGAGATAAAGGGTGAGGGATAAATCATGAAAAATAGAAAAAAACGAAATTACATCAGTCTTGTCCTGTAGTTAGAGAAGCATGGTCTCAGCTCTTCAACTTCATCATTCGGCGCAAATATTATCACACTGATCTTTCATAGATATTACCTTAAATGTAATAAAATGAGAAGTGTGTCGTCCTACAGACACATCTAATATGTAGGTAATGACTTTACGAGCTAGAATGTCCGACTTCTTAACCTAAAAATATCTTTAAATATATTTTGATATGTAGATGATAATTATATCAAAGTGATCTAGTTGGGAAACATCTGCATATTGGTTACCTTCTATTTTTGAAGCCTGATGATTTAGGACCTGAACATTTCGAAAATATGATTGTATATTACTGCTCCACAAATTACCAGAGAGGAGTATGCAAATTATGCCACGCATGTGAATGAAAATGAGTCGATGGTATGTGTGTCAAACGTCGACTTTTATTTCAAATTTGATCCACAAAAATCGAACAGAATTATTCTTCAAAATATTTGTAAATAGTTGAGTTCTCTTTGAAATTAAATATAGTACAGAGAATGGCGTGTGTAATATTTATAAGAGACTTTTAACTGTAGAGTTGAGAATATGTTTTAAAAAAGAGAGAAAAAAGGAGATAAAATACAAGTGAGAAATTAGCTGAAATATAAAGAATGAAGAAGAACATTGCTATGAGAATCTTGTGTCATGACTAATGAATGATAGATAGTATTCTCATATAGTCATGGCGTGAATCATTTGACATATGTTCATGTCTTTCCTGTCATTTTCCTCTTTCGTCTTTCGAAAGTAATACATGTATACTAACTCGTAAAGTTCCCCCTCTCTCTCTTTATATATCTCATTCTCTCCCTTTCTCTCTCATTCTCTCTCCCCATCTCTTGCAAATTATGACGACACTGGAACACGTCAGATATATTACCCAATATATTACTTGTTCAAACATTTCGAATGCTTCTGGTAATATTAGCCTCTGCCATCATCATGCAATAATCCAAACGATAATCTGAACCGATGGATTAAATTAATCTCCATCCAGGCAACCATTTTAATCCAGGGATAGATTTAATCATCGTTTTTCCAGATAATGTATTTAATTTGTCATCCCGAATTACGTTCTGTGTAATCAGTATTAGGTTAGTCTGGTGTGTACCGTCATGCCAACCGCAGATAAGACATGAAATGATCAAATATCAATGCCTTCTGAAAAGTATAATCCATCAACTCTCATTAATAATACAAAATTGAAGTTAAGTAACTTAAGACTAGAGCCTGTTGAGATTGCTAGGCAAAGCATACCGACTTCTGTGAGATTATACGATAATCTCTTGGCGAGTGGTATTAGCAAGCGATCCAGGGACTTCCCCATATTATGAGTTGAATCCCTTAACTTTGAAAAATAGATTGAAGGGATTGCATTATACTTTACGGGAAGAAAGTGTTTTAAATGTCTGATTATTTCTAGGATTGAGATGTTGAATACCTCACGTTCCCATTCGGAACCGAGTGTAGCTAAAACTAAAAGTGTTATCGAGACGATTAGCGAAAGAAAAAAACGAAACAAACGAATAAAACAAAACGACAAGCATGATTATGACGATACATATTGCTTCATTGTTAGCAGAGTTGCACAACGCATGACTCAGATGCTGAACAAGTATCAATGTAAAAGGCATTGAATTGCATAGATGAGAGTGAACTAAAGGTTCTTCTCATCTAACGATATACTTTTGTGTACAGCCCCAATCTCTATACTGTTTCATTGAATTCAAACTTTATAATCACATTCCACAAGTAATATGAACGAACCGTCTAAGGTAGTATAAAGATGATTGAAATGATGATGATGATGGTAATGGTAATGGTGATGATGATGATGATGATGATGATGATGATGATGTGATGATCTTGTAATATAGCACCGTTGTCAAATCAAGACATTCTCTCAATTCAAATGTTTCAATTTTATTTCTCCAGTACGCGTGAGTGTATATGTTTTAAACATTACTGGTAATAGCGATTGATAGGGAAACTTAAGGGGAGGAGGGTGGAGGGGGAAGAGGAGAAAGTGGGAGGGAGGAAATGGCGGAGCAGGGGAGATGGAGGAGGGGGAGGAGGAGGAGAAGGAGCATGATGTAGGTTTCATGATGATTCTCATGGTAAAGAAGAGTAGTTTCATTCTAATATACACATCGTATATTAATCTTTGACACTGAACGTTTCAAACGCCAAAAAATAAATTAGATTAATATTCACACTACGTATATGATCTTATGACTTCATCTTACAACTTATCTCAACTATTATTCTCCACCATCCAATCCCAACATCCAGGTACCACGCCCACCCCCATCATGCCGCATCACATCGACAACCCACCGTTCAACCGCAAGGATGCAATCTTGTCTGGTTGGCTCATCAGCCGCATCCCCAGTCTCATCCCATTCCGTCCCTGGAGACAGTACTGGTTTGTACTCACCAATGATCGCATCCATTACTTCAAACACGCCGGCTCCGTCCCGCTGCATGGATGCCGTATGATATCCAGGACCAGTAAGGATCCGGAGGAACCCCTCGGCTTCGTCCTAGAGATCAAACCACGTAAGTTACAGCCATAATTATTGTAATTTAGTTTCTGATTTGAAAAATTTAAATATGTGTAGCAAAATCTTATTACTAGTATTGAATATACACTGAAAAACGAACAAACAAACAGACAAACGAACAGGTTTGTTTTACCAGACGTTAACTCGGTATTTCTATATACGCCTACACCCCCTGAAAGATGTTACAACACCGGCGTTCAGAAAAGGTATAGATTAGATCAGTGAAGAGCTGCTGACGGTTTGTGTTATGTGCATCATTTACAAATGCCTGTAACGATCAATTATTAACTCTCGTCATTTTAACACTATAGGTTTCTGCTTTCCTAGAATGGTTAATGTAATATAATAGATGGAACAAATCAGGCATTTACCATCCATTCAATTATTTTGATTGTTGTCTATAACGGGCGTACTATCGTATGAAGATGTTAACTTATTTCAATTATGTACAATATCTGCACCATTGGCAAAAATTCATGTTTCCTAAAATCTGGGGCCTGTTTCATAAAACTAGTTATCAATAACAATTTTCAATAACTGTTATAAGGTACTGAAATCGTGGCATTTGATTGGCTGAGACCAATGAAATGAAACATGGCCCATATATAATGTCAGATTGGGCCCTGTCTTACAAAGAGTTGCGATTGATCCAAACCAATCGCAAGTTTGCAGTCTCCTATCTCTTATGTACATAGTTGCTATTGATATCAATCGCATATAAGTTGCGATTGATATCAAATCTTTGTAAGGCGGGGCTCTGGTCAATACGGAATTATGGGAGAAGAAGTATGCCTTCAGTGAAATAAACAGGAAATTTATAAGCTTTGGTTGGTTATTTCATCTTGAGCTTTAGACAAAACAGCAAAGAGAGCAAAATGATATATACGCATAATAAATGGATCGTAGTTTATTTCGGTCCAAGTCCGCCCATATTTCAGAGAAAATTAACACAGATGACACTGAATAGATTACTTATTCATGAATTCGACAGTTCATGGCTGCATCTCATTTCAGTAACAGTCCCATCCGTTGGTAACCATGCTGGGTTAAACGAGGTAACCTGCGGGTCCTCTTGTTTAATGATTTGGCAGTAGCCTATATCCAGTAGGAGTCGGAGACAATACCACTTACTATTTTAATCTCATAATCATCCTTAAACATAATGCCTGTTCCGGATTCAAGTTCGAGGTGTTATATAAACCTGGCATTTTGGACCCCGTGCTGGGAGTTCCAAGTCTATATTTAGACCCGGTGGCAGAAACGTGACAGGATATGGTTTTATTGGACAACACGAGGAAGAGAAACTCCTTCCGACATCTTAATTTATGCTGATCTATATGAGCCTGTCATACGACTTATTATGGCGACGACGCAGTTTTGGTGCCGTATCATGAAATTGAAATATAGGCTACCATCCCACATTGCACGTGAACTGTAATATTTCGATGAATGGGAAACATTAATCGAAGATTTTCTAAGAATCTAATACCTTACCCCGGCGCGCCTGTACTACAATCATGAAACGATAGGCTCATGTATGTTTTTTTTTACAGTTTCAACATATGTTTGAATGATTGGTGACCATACTTATGTTTAAGTGTCATGATGCAGGCATGTTTCGTCACAGAGTTTTGATGATGATAAAGTTATATCATGTCTTGGACATTTTTTACTCATGAGTTCACCAACGTTTGGGAACCTTAGAAGAACGCTGTTGAATTGCCGTTCAGGAATAATCGATGAAATGTTATTCCTTTTGTTTATATTACCTCAGTGACACCAACGAGACCGACACCAGACCGATAACAGACCAAACATAACATTACATTGCCACCAACGGCCAAGAATCAGTCGGTCTGGAATTGTTGTGGAGTCGCCTTGGTGGTGTGACTGATGTATTTTGCTTTTAAATTCATCAACACATAAAGGCCTTAAGTGTTTTGCAAAGTGCTACTGATTATTTTTATAATTAGAAGAAGAAAAAAAATCCATATTTATTGATAAGTATTTGTTGTACTTAAGAATGATATCAACAAAGTTCATTAGATTGCCATAAAGAAAGGATCACTCCAAAGAAACAATCCATCAAATCACTCTGTGGCAGTAGTCATTTGGTTTTCTGCGTGAACTGTTTCTTGCCATGCCCGAGATAGAAGGCATGCCCAGGGACTCGCCTACGCAGCACAACATTCAACGAAACCAAGAAGTTGTTTTGTCAAATAAAGTCTGTCATATTTATAGACCAGGATCGCTAATTGCACGCGCTATGTAAAATTGAAATACTCCGCATCCAATTTGCAGCTAATTACGGGAATATATTATTCCTGAGTAAGGATTCCACTCAATAAATTGAGTTAATTAAGGTAACTCCCTTTGGCTCCTAGTCCCTTTAATCATACTGTTTGAGGTGAGGCTCCGTTACGTGTTAACATGACTGGTTATGACTCGGTATTATTCATTGGGACAAGGGAGAAATGAGAAGAGAGTCTGTTGATTAGAACCGATGTGTGTTTAAACGAACAATGACATTTGAAAGGTAATATGCCTCTGAACAGTTTTTAAAGTCTTGAATAACAAATATTCAACGAATCTTTGAATTTTAGTGAATTCATCGACAATGGAGAATATAAATTCACAACTGCTTCAAAACAAAGGATAGTTGACAGCAACATTTTCCATATTCATATAAACTCAACCTACCCTAAACTAGAACAACTATCTTTTTGTCTCCTTCTTTATTAGGATTACATTGAAGGGAAGGGTAACTACATGCCCTCATGTTAAGAGTATGTTTAAGAGGAGGGTGATTGTTCGCCCTATCCTAAGTTAAGAGTGTAGGGAAAGGTAAATACATGCCCCCATGTTAGGAGTATGTTTAAGAGGATGGTTAAGAGAGAGTGTAGGGAAGGGTAACTACATGTCCCCATGTTAGGAGCATGTTTAAGAGAAGGGTGACTGTTTGCCCTATCCTAAGTTAAGAGTGAAGGGAAGGGTAACTACACGTCCCCATGTTAGGAGCATGTTTAAGAGAAGGGTGATTGTTCGCCCTTATCCTAAGTTAAGAGTGTAGGGAAGGGTTACTACATGTCCCCATGTTAGGAGCATGTTTAAGAGGAGGGTGATTGTTTGCCCTATACTAAGTTAAGAGTGAAGGTAAGGGTAACTACATGTCTCCATGTCAGGAGCATGTTTAAGAGAAGGGTTATTTTCCCTATCCTAAGTTAAGAGTGAAGGTAAGGGTAACTACATGTCTCCATGTCAGGAGCATGTTTAAGAGAAGGGTGCATGTTTGCCCCATTATGTTCACTAGCAAAAGGGAAGGGTGTGTATGCGAAGAGTGTTTATAGAACCGATGCGTCATCAGAATAAAGTATCTACGAATTATCCCAGTCTTCTTCAAATATTTTTGTCAGAAAGTACTCCTCTATAAACTCACCTATCTTTAAATGATAAACAGGTTCACTATTTCCAAGCAAGAGATTAAATTATTGAATAAATATTTTATCTGTGGATACAATTGTTGATTTGGTTATCATGGTTAGGGTTTTAATGTAGGTCATGTCAACTGGCATTGCTTGTAAATAAAACCACAAATTAACCCCCCAAAATCAAATTAAAAGATTGATTCTCAGCTTGAAATAACACATTGTTTTTATCATTTCATACGATTTTTTCCTCATTATATCATCCAAATGAGTGCATAAAATCAATATCGAGATACAGTTAGGTCTAATAACAAAAATAAAACTAATAAAATAAAAAATTAGGAGACTCTTATGGAGAGTAATTGGGGTGGGGGTTGCCCGTTTAATTTTTCCTAGTGGCAATGCTCTTTTTAGCGTGTAGGACTTAATGTGATATGCGACTTAAAATGCGGTCGTATATGATATTATTATTCCTATATGTAAAACATATTTCATTATTTTTCAAGTTCAGACAGTAAGCTATATTAAGCTACCCTTTGCATGCAACATTATATCCAAAGATCATCTTACTGTGATTGGTAAGGAAAAAAAATCGAAACCCGATTTCAATTCTGTCTGGAATTCAAAGAATTAAGAATTAAGGAAATATGAACCACAACGAAAGTGCAATTTAATGAGAAATTGTTGAACAATTTTGAACTAATTATGACTCACTTTCGAGAGTTGGTAAGTGAATATGACTTTTGTTTTCATGTTTTGGTCATTAATTAAGGACCCCCCCTCTCTCTCTCTCTCTCTCTCTCCCTCTCTCTCTCTCTCTCTCTCTCTCTCTTTCTCTTCCTCTGTTTCTCTTCATTTCTTCTATCTCAACCAATTATCCCTCTAGACGGCATTGTGCCCGATTCATTGACATATTATATTTCTCATATTCACCAATTTCTTCATATTCCGTCATTAATCGTTAGAGTATATCTTAATGATGAAGACTGGTAGAGATGGTTTGTAAACAAGGTAGGAGAATCTCTTGTGATTTTTTCTTCTTCTTTCTTTCTTTGCAAGCAAATATCAACTCAAAACTTGAAAGATGTTTATAAAGAATTCAATCCTGTTTAGCGAGGATGCAATTTTAGATGGTCGGCCAACTACATCTGAATTAACGTGTAACAAAAGATTTGTTTACTTTCAAATTGTGCAGTTGTGTTAACGTCTTGTCTTCATCATATCATGGGTGTTCACTGCATTTTCTCGTATCTCAATTCAAGGAGCGTACCTCTTTGTTATTTGCTATATCACGTTCGTGTGCAATAGCGTGCCATAATGTCTGCCGCAGCTGTTCGACTCCAAAGATTCATTTTAGAACAGTTGGACCAGGATCTCAATTTCAGCTTCCTCTGTCCATTTATCATCGCGTTAAATTGCTCCCTCCCATAGAGTGACATCGGGCTCAATTACCCCCTCCCAAAAGTGAGGAGGCCCCGCCTTTTTAGCCCCCTCTTCATATCCGCTCGCCCGGATCGTTTTACACTGTGCGCGCCACTTCCGAATCCTATGGCAATGTACAGTCTTTTTTTTTTTTTCTTCATTTTTGTTTTGTCCTCTTCATCATGACGTCATCACAGCCTCGTTCATGATGATTGAGATGCGAATCAAAACAAATAATACGAATATCCTTTGAGTCTGTAGCTTTGATCATATTTTTGCTCTTTTGGGAGAAGACGGTTGTATATATTTTGACATTGATAAACTTATTTTACTGTGGATATGTGGTCATTATATATGTTATTCCAACAACAACTCAATTTGATCTAGGACCTGTTTAGTTTTATATCAAAATTTGATTGGATTTTACTATCAATCATAACTCTTTAGAAGGCGGGCCCTAATTGCATTATGTTTGGAAATAAAATGATGATAAGTTTAAAGAAACATTAATTTATACTGGGGAAGAAGAGCATGATTACGTACATGTAGTACATTGTCTTATCCGTTCAATGTACTTTTGATGAGAGCAAATCAGGCAGGAAAAGTTAGTAGGGACCGTTCGAAGAATTGACAATTGAGGCATAGAGGTTTCATTCTTTATCGTTTCTTTCATCTGTTTTACTCGCGCCTGCATCAATCATTCAAATTTTAGCCAATTCATTCCATTTTATTTCCACTGATTGGGGTTATCTATTTAATCAACGGAAGGCAGCACTGTACTGTTTATGACTTCATCTTAATGTTGCACACGGCACCCATTCACGTGATTATTATCCATCTAAAAATAGCATCTTTACATAATGACTTTGCAAAAAATTACTTTGTGAAGGTCAACTGAATTTCACCCAATGTTTAAACTCGTCATCGAGATAAGGAGCATTCATGAATCATTCCAACGAAAACGGTCACTACTTTTTCTTAAACTATGTTACTCTCATGTCCTTTCTTTTCTTACTCACATCAGGGAGATCCTATCATCTCCCTGCATATATATAAGGCATCAATATTTCAGGAAAAATGTACAAGATGTTACATCGAAAATTGTCCACGTTCTCGCCCAGAAGAAAAGACATTTTTACCCCCTCAACGGACAAGAGGTAGGGTCACAAAAGCAATTAAACGATACTTTAAAATGTATCAACGAAAAAAGAAAAAAAAGCATGTAACCATTAAAAAAAATAACATAATAAATTCTACGCATATAATGTAGGTTATACCTGTTTATTATCATTGGAAATGACTAAAAAGAAAAACACTGATATCATAGTGACGTTTTGATTCAAAGCCTAAGCAAAAGGTTTTAAATGTGGCGACTAACAAAACATCCAAATCCAATTGATTTAATTATGATTTACAATAAGACATCATTGATTAGATTAGTAATGTATTATGAATAGGGCTGCAAGTTCATAATTCAAAGAAGAGATGGTAATAACCCTTATATTATTTAACTATATATGTATCGAATTGTATGCACGAGTGTCATAATGAAATATTTAAATTCTCTCGTCAATTTTTTTAAAGTGTTGTTATATATCAATATAATTATCAAGAATCAAAATTATAGAAGATGAAAATTTGTGGTTTTCTTATAATAATAATAATAATATTCCGCTTTTATATAGCGCCCAATACATCGATCCAACGATGTGCCTAAGCGCTTTACAGATATATTATTACCCCAGTCATCGGATTCAGGCTTACCCGCACACAATGTATGCACATTTTCCACTCCCTGGGGAGCATTCCAGCCAGTCGCCATGATGATCATGATGATCATGATGGAGATGATGATGATAAAGATGATGATGATAAAGATGATGATGATAAAGTTGATGATTCGTGGCAGTTAAATGGTCACGTGCCACATTTCCGTTAAAAACATTCAAAAGCTTATTATAAACCTCACAACACAAATGATTTTGATGAATTATTTATTCTTAGATCTTGGCAGAGCATCATCTTGACCTTGGCAAGGGTAAAAGAAAACCCCGTCACCCCATTCATCCGTTATTACTTTCAATTTATACGATCACAATCACATGCGTTACATTCGACACCCTCTTAATAAAGAACAAATGTTCCCTGATCAACTCTGCGGTTATACCTCTAATTCCAGCCTCTAAATTTAGAAGTCTTCACACACTATTAATTTGACCAATTACCCTTTAAAGAGGCTCCTTTCCGCGGAGTATTCCCCAGTGGTAGAAATAGAACTGCTTAGAAATGTTTCTGTTGGTGTTGCTGTTGTTGCTTTGTATTTTTTGTTGTTGCTATTTTGTTGCTCGTTTTTTGTTGTTGTTGTGTGTAGAAACAAAACATCTAAATTTGCTGAATATGTTCATTGCCTTTCACTTTATGGGCTTAATGTTGTTTGTTTGCGTGTTTATCTGTTTGTTTTCAACGAATACGTATTTTTGTTTGCGTTCTCTGGAGATATTTTGAGAAGTTCTGATTTTATAGGGGCTTCAAGAGAAGATGAGAGACTTATAGACATCCAAAAATTCCAAAGCGATGTATAGAAATGCGAATATTGCTAATGTTCGCATGGCGCTAATTATTCTTACCATAGACCACTATACGCCTTCCACATGTAATTCTATCGTTTCATCTTTTATTAATAGGAATTGCATCTTTGTACAATAGTTATGGAGGATTTTATCCCTTATTTGATTTTTCTTACATATCATTTCCCACGTATGCCTAAATGATGGCTTATCTAATAGGCCTCTTGGTTGGAGAAGGTGTGCCCCCCCCCCATTTTAGGACCCAGAAAAGGAATAAAAACTTGCAATCGGTATTCGGCACGATGGGCTATTGACGATTCGCCCCCCTTGATTTAAATGAAATATATTCTATGATTGCTTGTTATATCTATATTTGTTTGCTCATATGTTTCTGTTTGTTTTTTGGCTTGGACCCCTTTTAAAAACAGTCTTTATCTGACAAGGGAAATCCAACCTATACGTGGATAATGAATAAATCAAATCAAATCAAAATCTTAAATATGCGGAGGAATCTGCACTTTGATTGTAATTGCTGGATACGCCAAATACATGTATATAAACACTGCATGTTAACGGGAAAATTTGATTCATTAATGTATGAAAATGAGTAATATTAAATGAATTGGCAAGTAGAGGAAGTCATTATACTGAAGCGTAAATGTGATGATGATGAAACTCGTGTTTTTAAATGAGAATGCAGTTAACAATGAAGGCGTTCACGCATGGCTGTGAGATTTCATCACGACGGTCAACAGTTCATAATGTTATCGGTCTCCTCATCACATTCGCTTCCATCCTGTCTAAGTTGATTCCCAAATGATGTTTTACTGCCGTGTCACGGGTGTTCGGGCCCTGTTTTTAGGCGGACTCACAGTTTTCACTTCCTTTCTCTAACAGCCCGTCTTCCTATTGTCCTCCGGGCAAAACATCGAGCAGACGACAGCCCAGAAAGGAATAAATTTCCCGCCAAATTCTGCCTCGTCACTCAATCAGAATGCCCCCTCCCAAACAGCAACTGACAAAACTTGCCCGTTTCTGAGTTGCCCTTGCATGACAGTTTCCCTTTAACAAGAAAATTTTCCGGAAGTGAAGTTTAATTGATATTTTCCTGAGTTCAATTTGATTTTTCAACTTTGCTAAGGTGAGTAGCTCAGAATTCACCACTGCTTTGTCATATATGTCATTCAGAGCACTTGGTCTCCGAAACTGCAGCGCTTTCTGTTAAAGGCATTTTTCCTGATGCTGCTAACCATGCTTACTGCAGCAGGAGATTAAGTTTGAATTTGAGGATTATTATGATATAAACAATGAAGAGGCGGGGCGTCGATACATTTTTCCACGATATTTCCAGATATATACTTATTTAACACCATGGTATTAGCCATGAAATTATCGTGCCTTCTATCATCTCCCTGCTCAAATGTATTTCTTGGTGTATATAGTTACATTGCTTTAATCATTTCGAATGTGATTGCGACTTTTCCTACCATACACAAAATTACAGTAGTGCTTGCTGCAACCATTATGATTTTCCTGCATTTCAAGAATATTACAGGCACCCCTTAACGGCTATATTAGTGGGTTGTAATACAGTTCCTACAAAACATGTGCAAAAGTGTGTTTGTGCGAGTGTCGAGGAGGGGGTTGACTGAAAGTAAATAGTTGTAACATCCACTCTCCACCCAGGTGAAGTAAATGGATACCCGGTAGGAGGAAATTCTTTGAATGCTTTAGCGCCTTATGATGGCGACTCAGCTAGAGCCGGGGTAATATTATGAGACTTCGTATTAAGAGCATGCAGTACAGTATATTCATATAGTAGCCACGCTATATAAATGGGGATGTTATTATATTATTATTATTATCATCCAAATCATATCTTCAAATTTCCTTTTCGCCTTTGCACATAGGCACACACAAAATGAGAACCATGTATTTGATTACACACTGTCAAACATCATTACATATCGTTTTCAAAAACAGATAAGAACCATCAATTATCGCTTTTTCATTGTTACTTTGAAAATTCGGGTTTTTGAGGAGAAAAACAAGCCTTCAGAAGAATCTTATAAAAGGTTGAATAAACCCGTGAGTAATGCTTCACATTATCCCCAGGGATTGGTGGCTGAGAGTGTGTCATCAATCTTGAATCATTCTCGTTTTTTTTCTTCTAAAGAGAATCATAACTGCGATTTCCCAAAAAAAAAAAAAAAACTTATCAAATTTAGAGGATGAAGCCAAAAGTTGGTATATCATACCGCATCATAGCCTGCTATTCAGACAACACATTTCTTTTAAAAAATCGCCTTTTCAAGAAATACAAAGCATATTAACATTAGAAATAATGTAAATTATCACCCGTATCAGACATCTGAGCTGGTCATTTACTAAACCGTATTGCCCTAGTTTTCATTCATTGGTGAACGGAAGGGTATATTCTTTGTATTTTCCTTGGTCTCCCTGCCCGTATAGACTTTGCGTGTAGAGACGAGTGAAAATATAGTCTCATATTGACCGCGCCGTATTTTGTCATTTTCATTGCGCATCTATTATGCGTACGAGGACCTGCACACTTTGCGCGCACTCTATTGTGACGTAATAATCACACCAAAGGCACACTGTTTAATTGCAGTGTATCGCAAATTTCGTCAAGCACTGGATGCACAGTGCTGGTTTGACAAAGTTTGTTCAGTTCTTTGAGATTGTCATGGTGGATTTCTGTATTTGCTCTAGATGTCAGATTTGGATGATAATAAAAATATTGACTGGCTTTACTTTCGGGGGATATAAAAAAATATTGACCGCGCTAAGACCATATTGTCCTCATCTTTCGAATCGGGGCAATATGATCTTAGCTTGGTCAATATTTCTTATATACCCCTCAAGACCAGTCAATATTATATAAATATAGTGCTGTGGCGAATAACATTGAGGACAGAGAACGAAATATACACAGAAAATGAGAAAATATGTCTTTTCAGAATTTCTTGAAATGTGGTGAGAGTTTTGGCAAGTCTTCAATGCACGGAGAAGGATGAACCACGTGATGAAATACCACAGGCACTTCGTCTTGATATTCGATATCAAGTATGCCTATGATATCATGCAGAATTCATGAATATGATATGTATGGTATGCACGATTGCCCTTCTACAACTCAATTTGAATTGTTATAACACCATGAAAAAGTAATTATTTGAAAGAAGAAAAAAACTTAGTCAGAGTTAGTCAGACTGAAAGGCAGGTTATGTTGGTTTGAGGGTGAAGTTATGGTGTGTTAATGACCTTAAAACAAAAGAGAGTTGGATCAGCCTCAAGATCGTGGTCAAAACAACCAGGACAAGAAAATGAATGTGTATGCTTTACTTTCAAGGAGATGGAGTAAAGAACTAAAAAGAAATTATTTGAGAAGAAGGGAGACTTTGGAGAAGATTAAAGGACAAGAGGGACAATTTCAAAGCAGATATGGGAAAGGTTTGAATTTAAGAAAGGAGAGGACGAAACAGAGTTCTAGTTAAAATGAAGATGAAGACAAAGGAAAGACAAACAAAAGACATTAATATTATTGTATATGACATAATATGAAATTAATGCATATATTACTTTGATGTTTGCAGGCATGAGCCTTCCCATGTCGGACATTTTGGGCAAACCGTTCATAAATCATAAATTATATGTTTTTTTTCATTTCTTCAAAGAAAACATATTTAACAGGAATAATTGGAACTAACCATTCACTGATCTTGGACTATTGATATACACAAGCAAGAATCCGGACCAGCCGGATATCTTAGGCAAACCGTTCTTGATTTAGTTTCCCAAACAAGACGAAATGGAATATGGTTTCTCTCCTCATGCAGTCAAGACAAACTAAATATTGATCTTGATTATCAAGTAACAATCGTCGTCCCTTTATTTTGCAGGTAAAAATCCGGAACAGCCAGATATCTTAGGGAAACCGTTTATGATGTGCTCTCCAAAACAAGCCGAACTGGACATATGGGAGAGAGAAATCAGGAAACTCCGTGGAGGTATGTGAAATAAAAAGAAATAGCAAAATGTGATAATTTATAATGAAACAGAGCATTTGCCTAAGCTTGAAATGACAGTTTTCTTTAGCAGATATATTAACATAATGAAATAATAAACTTAACATAAATATATATGTATATATGTAAAACGAATTATGGCATGCCTTCTAAATGTTTGACCCTGTAGCGAGTAATTTGGACAACTGTTTAGTATTAGTAATCAGCTGTCAAATTGTTAACTATAAATACTGTTTATAAAGCTTTTACATTTAAACACTACACCATTGACCAATTGGGATAGCCCTTTAAACCTGTACTGGCATTTGATACCTCAATCCTGATTGGAAAGTTGATTGACCAGCACAAGTCTTTGTTCAAGATGTCTGTGATCATAAGTTCACATTGTTAATTAATACTGTCACTTTGACATGAGTTGCGGGGTGGCTATACAGTATCATGAAGTGTTGACGCAAAATACTTTAGTCGGTTAAAGGTCTGTAGGTTGACCGGCAAGTGGTTCAGGTCCCTAAAGGGGCCTACATGCAGGTCAGTCTATAATAAGATACTGACCAATACACTGACCAATACACTGACCAAGAAACTAATCAACAGGACAGCTGCCCTCATGAGGGTGATATAGGGGCAGTTTGAGGACAATGACGTTTGTTTGGCTGTTGTTTACATCTCTAAGTTGTATTCCTCTACAGATTCCGAAATATAATTTGCCCGAAACCATTCTAATATTGAGAAAAAAGGTGTAATGATATAATTCGCCTCGGGCTCGTCCATGTGTGCACTTATCATGCATGACAACGCTGTAGTCAATTATGTCAGTTTCTGTTTACTACTTTTTAGTGAGCTATGTTACAAAAGTATACAAGTAATATTCATCTTAGACTTGTATGACAGCATGTTTTGAGGAATTGCCCGTTCCTCACACAAGAACACATCTTGCAGTAGTTAAGAACCTGACTACTCCCTCGCCTGCCGCCTTACATTGCGGAAGAATACGGGGGCATGTTTCCCCCAAGTTGACCCGACCTAGATTTATGTTTAGCAATCAAAACTTGATCTCTAGTATAGGTTTACTTTTGTCTTCTATGAAGAATATTTAAAGTTATATACTGCAATAGGCTTTAATTTTGTGTTTTATAAGACTAATTTTCTCTTTTTTGTTATGAATATTTTCATCCTCATCTCTCCCATCTTCCTATTCTTTTCCGCCTCTTTTCCCTTTAAATCTCTCTCTCTCTCTCTCTCGCTCTCTTTCTCTTTCTCCCTCTCTCTCTCTCTCCCTCCGTATCTCTTTCTCTCAATTTCTTCTCTTTTTTCCCTTCCACATCCTCTCTCTCTCTCTTCCTCCATATCCCTTCCCTGTCTCTGTCTATTCACCCTCTCCCTCCTTCATTTTTTTTCTTTTCTCTCAACTCTGGTTTCCTCCTTTCTTTCTGTCTGTCTCTCTCTCTCTCTCTCTCTCTCTCTCTCTCTCTCTTCCAATTCGCCCTTTTCAGGAGTCTTTGGTCAGAGTCTTGAAGACACCATACTGAATGAGAGCGAGGAATTTACAAGGGAAATCCCCGTCGTGGTAGAGCGGTGTGTACAACAGCTAAGAGCGACTGGTCTACACGAAGAGGGTATCTTCAGGTAAGAGATGGGAACAAGAATGGAATATAATGTCCTTACTTTGATAAAAGGAAGCGAGTAAAATCTTTAATAATATATATTTTAAAAAATTACATGTAGGCCTATCTATTCAAATTCAAGAGAATCGTAATTATTGATAATAATAGGTCCAAAAGTATCCGATTCATATTTTGTAACAAAGGACGAATGAGAGGATGCTTCTGAGTCTATTTTAAATAAGAAAATATAATTAATTTTGTTCATTTTTTGGTCACATGCCTCCTTTAAAATGGAAAGGCAGATTATCTTTGCAGAGAATTATAAATTTATGACGAGGTAAAGAAGCACAAAGCCACATTGTGAAGCTGGGGGTGTTTCACAAAGACTAAGATCGACTTTAAGTTGGACTTAAGTATAGCAGGCCGTTCATGCCATTGTTTGCTCTCATTATTTACTGGCATTGGTCTCTCAAGGGACGAACAAATCATGGTAAAAAATCTACAAAACTTACATTTTTTGATAATTCATTATTGAAGGAAAAAGTATTATCTAAAGATCATAATGTTGAGAGCAAACAATGGCACGAACGGCCTGTTATACTTAAAGTCGATCTTAGTCTTTGTGAAACACCCCCCTGGTGTACTAATATCAACGACAAGAAAGGGAATTACAATTCTTATTTAAAGGGAAAGTGTATTGGTGAATATTACGAATAGAAACAGATTTTTTGTTAATCGTTATTTGTCAGATGCACTTCTAACAAAACACGATAAGAAGAAAGATATTGGGTAAAAGAAGGCAAAATCTTGAAAGCATTTGCTTGGATATTTAATAGAGGGAATTCTAGTTTACGTAAAATGCAAGACGAAAATGACTTACTCTCCAATATCAAATATCGTCTCAAATATTTAATGTCAACTTCAAGTACTGATTACACGGAAGAGAAATTGATTCCGACGATAACTCCAATTAATGCTGCATCATCATAGCGGTCCTCACAAGGTCCTACGAAGATTACACAATATTCATCTCACCGTATGATTCATTTCATCCAAATTGACATACATTTCCGGATACGTGAAGGAAAAAGGCAAAACAAATCTCAAAATTATGTCAAAGATGCAAACATCTGAATGAAAGCGACCTAGTAATTTTAACCTCTCTATATAGTCACTCATTTTCTTTTTCTTCAATTATTTGGGATATGGGTTAAATCAATGTCGAAAGTAGTCAGACAACTGCCAGTGGCGTAGCGTTGGTCCAGCTATTGAGGGGCTCTGATGCCATGGCGGGGGTACACCGGTCTTTCTTGGTAGATGACATCATAGAGAAAGAGGCCATCGTGTGGGGAAAGGTATTTTTGAGGGGTTCATGTTCTTTCTACGTTGCTAGCCCTCTCTTTAATTTTTATTCTTTTCCCTTTCCCTTTCCTTCGTGTTTTTTTTTCTTCTTTTGTATTTGCCATTCCATTGGGGAGGGCATCCCCACCCCCCCCCCCCGTGCACCTGTATCTACGCCACTGACAACTGTATTCCATTATTCGTCCAAGAAAACAGACAATAATGACATCGAAATGTCCTCGTTATGAGTAATCGTTCAAGCCAGACGATAAGTTGATTACAATGTCCGTTCCGGTTCTACAGACATCTTTGAAATGTCTGCGAGCGCGGGAAACAATTCGCTGAATTCTTCGAACGGTCTTTAGGGCAATTTGTATTGCATACTGACCGCGTGGTCATACAATGCCTCGCGTTTATTTTGTTTGTATTCCTTTCTTGCTCTCCCCGTTGTTTTAAGTTAAAACAAAATGCATTTCATCATTTCCATTTAGCAATTTTGCTCTAAGATTTTAATTCCTATATTAATCAAAGCTAATTAAGTTCAAAACAATATTATTTCAAATGAAAAGTATGATTTTTGCGTACATTTATGACACAGATTTTGAAGATATGAACTTCCAAACTAGAAGTGCTCTTGCAATCAAGGCATCTTAAACACTTACATGCTTGAAGTGCTTAAAATGAATTCATAACTCCAGATCTAATGGGTCTTGTCCTTGCTTGGGTCGGGGAATTGCTATATGCTTACTGGCCTACATGTATATTGGAGATCTCGAGACACCAACCGTATTAAAATAGAATAATAAATTTGTTGTTGTTATCGTCTGCTATTGTTGTTTCACAATCAATCATGTAAACGTTTGAATATTCAAATATGTTTGTGTTTTGCACAGTTATTGTTTTCTTTGTATTTTCTAAAAATCTCGTTCACGGCTAGTGTTGAAGAATAGCCACTAACTGAAATAAGTTTACTGTGTTTAAAACAATACAAATTATGAACTGTTAGAGCTTGTGCAATTTCAACTCAACATTTTATCAATTTTTGGTGAGACTTCGTTTTAAAGTTTCCTTTTTAAGACATCAAACATGTTAAAATCTATATAGGAAGACAAGGCATGAATCATCGCACTCCAGTGTTCCAAATTTAACTTTTGGCACCGACAAAAAAAAATCACATGATATTGAAGAACTCAAACTGCCCAGAATCTACAAAATACGATCCATGACCACAAATAAAACCGCAAGTAAATTGTTCCTAATGGACCTTTCCTTCATTTCCTTCAAATATAGAATGATAAAAAGATATTTATGTAATTAAATATCATATCATAATTGACTTTGTGCAGTTGGACTCGTATCATGGATTTGAAGATAGAATATACATGTATTTGAGTAGTGTATGAGGGTAGGGGTCAGAGGCGGATCCAAGATTCTCCGGCCGAGGGGGTGTCCTAAAATTCCTAACATTTCTGATAAGTTAGCAAAATATTACCGACGGAAAGAAAATCACATTTTTAGTGGGGGACACGAACACATATGTGAAACGTGTGCATATGTTCTCTTTTTGTAAACGTATGGTATGAAAGATGGAATTTACCCCCTCCCCCACGCTCCCTGGATCTACTACCTTCATTATTGGGGCACCGCGTGCTTCCATCCATTTTAGGGGGCTACTCCCTTGACTGTGAAACATAAATAATGGGAATATTTCAGAAACTGGACGCCCCTACAGCAGCCGGACTATGACGCAAAAAAAATAATCACACAGTGCCCTCTCCCTGGTTTCGGGTGAAGGTCAAGAAACTTATCTAGGTCCAACTGTCTCTTTAATTCTTTCTTTAAATAATTCTTTCTTAAATACATGTAAAAAATTGGGGCTATGTTCGCATAGAAAATGTAAATGAAATGGCGTAGTGACCAACGACACCAGTCCACAAATTCGATGTGCCTATATAATTGTGGTTTCGTTTTGAAGCATAAAAACATGCAGTTGATATAAACCTGATGATGATATTAATCTAAGAATATAATCCTTCAATGCGGGATCTTTTCATGTATTTTGTTATTACACTAGTATGTCTATTTTGTGATAGATGACATGGAGCTTATAAATGTTTTGGCTCCATGTCTTAATGATTTTCTCTTGCTCTTAGCATGCTTACAATGCAGTCTCTCTCTCTCTCTCTCTCTCCCTCTCTCTCTCCCCTTCTCTCTTTTTTCTCTCTCTCGCTCTCCCTCCTACTCTCTCTCTCCTTCTCTCTCTCTCCTTCTCTCTCTCTCCTTCTCTCTCTCTCACTCCTTCTTCTCTCTCCCTTTCTCTCTCTCTCTCTCTCTCTCTCTCTCTCTCCTTCTCTCTCTCTCTCTCTTCCTCCTTCTCTCTCCTTCTTTTTTTTCTCTCTCTCTCTGTCTCTGTCTCGGTCTCCTCTATCTCTCTGTCTCTCTGTCTCTATCTCTCCCTCCTTCTCTCGCTCTCCCCCTCCCTCCCTCTCTCTCTCTCTCCCCCAGTAATTAAAGATATTTAAACGATGAACTTTGAAATAGTGTAAAGATTATCCATATTGTGACCGTCTCTTTTCTTTTCAATTGGAGTCAGATCAAAATGTTAAGAAAATTCTATAAATTCCATTCTTCTCACCAGGACTTAATAATTTCGGTCTTTTCAGAATCATAGACATATTCTTATCAACAACAATCAGTAATATATGTCATCATGATAATTTAATAGGTTTATAAATATCTAAAATGCAGATACATATTCAACTGGCAATGTACATGTAAACATTGGGTATTGTAATTGAATTGATCTAAAAAATAAAACATATAAATGATTTAAATATATATGTATATATTTAACAGACAATATTAAGCACAACGTACTATTTTGGACTGCTTCCTATGTACTTTCCATATCACATCAACTTGGGAAGAGATCGGCCCCAAAATTGTATCATCCCCTCTCCCGCCAAAAAGTATTTCCTATCTTGAACACTGTCTGTGTCGTCTGCCTGAGGCACCTCCATCAGGAGCTTGACTCATACGTTACCACGGCAACAGGTGGTTGTAATAATCTCATTTGCTCTTGGAGGTAACGTGATTCTTACTTCTTTCCATGAATAAAAGAGGGGGAGAAACCCTCGGTTGGCAGAAGGCGGCTGTTCGCTCTCGTGTCATCAGGGGAGAACGAAACATTGAAAATTGGGTGTAACTCAAATGAGCTTTCCAAGAATGTTAAAGATTTAGTACAGTGGAGAGGTGACTTGGAATTGGTTCCACCTGAATGTATGTAACAAGTTATGGGCATGTGTAAAGGGATAATAATCTGGATTTATAAAGCGCTTAATACGAAATACAGTCTCTAAGCGCTTTACAAAAATTATTACCCTGGTCATCAGATTCATTCACGCACAATATGCATCATCTCCACTCCCTGGGGATTATTTCTACCATAAGGTCACCGTGAGGGCATATGGCAATTACTTACACAAAGGCTTTCGTCATCCTACCAGTTCCCCATTTCTCTCCTGGGTATAGAGTGGCAAATGTAGATTAAAACTTTGCCATAGAACATAAGAAACGGCAATTAAAGCAATTTCAACATACACAGTTTGGAAGAAAGAAAGATGACATGTAATACACACCATTATGAAGAAATAATCAGAACACAACCCCATAAAATAATATATTCTCAAATCAAACTTATCGCTGTTAACAGGGGGCAATCAAAGCAATTTTGTGCTTAAACTGCCACATTTGGGTCTTTTTTCATTAAAAGCATGTTTCGTTGAAAGCATGTCGACATGTCAAAATAATGATCGTAGACTATACAGTGAATCAGGGACATTGTTAGAATATACTCTGTCAAATCTCATGCTCAAATTTCATAGATGATTGGTATTGATTAATGAGAATCATTATAAACATGCAGTGTGTAGTTAATTGTACACCTCGCTTTCTAAATTACCTTCAAAATATACATATTTGTAGAATTTGTTGTCACTAGATTATTTGCTTCTTACGTATATGTATTTTTACATCTGATAGACTGATCAATCAACGTAATTAAAATCAACAATAAGGGATTTAATGAAACAAGTATTTTGTATAAAACTAACAAGACTCTTCCATTCGTTTCATTCCATGATACAGATTGAACGGTCGAACCAGCATGATCCAGGAGCTCCAAGACATATTCGATGGCGGCAACGTACCCGACTTCGATGCCTACGGCGCGAGCTCGCACACGGTAGCATCCCTGATGAAGAGATACTTCCAATATCTACCTGAACCCCTCATTCCCTGGAGGCACTGCAGGTACTTCATCCCCGCCATGTCACGTCTTCAAGAGTGCGAAGAGGATGGTCGAAGACAACTCGTCGTCCAGCTCGCTCTCCTTCCCAAGGTTAACTACAACCTTCTAAAATACCTTTGTCGATTCCTGCATGAGGTTCACAAGTTTGAAGCGCACAACAAGATGGGACTTGGTAACCTGGCCAACATCTTTGCTCCTCATATACTGCGTCCGCAACACGCCGAAGGCAACTTCTTGCTTGGTAGCACTGCCCTGAGTCTTCAGTTGGTCCACTATTTAATCAGAAATCAGGACAAGGTATTTCCTCCCATCAGTACAATCCAGATGCACTGCGCCATGACGACAAAAGACTATTTGAAGCACGAGAGATTGGCCAAAGAGTGCGCGAAGAGGGCGTCTCTCCAGGAGAGCAAATACCTGAACCAAGCGTTGCCCTTGCCAGATGAGGAACCTGTTCTTCGGACAAAGAGAGCTCTCAGACCAAGGGAAGTCACGCAACAAGAAGAGGAGGAAGACATGACGAACTATGTAAACACTGACCTTACTGACAATGATATTGAAACTAGTCTTCTGGACTGTTCTGTTCATAGTATATACGAAAATTTAGAGCTTCCTACAAACTCAGCGCAACATTCCGTGTCTTTGATTGAATCTCTCAAGTCAAGGATATCCGAAGTGCCTCCTAAGCCAAGAGCATATACAGAACACAAAGCTAAGCGATATGGAGTTTCGTATCGTGACCCGTCGTCGATAATGCCCGCACCGTACAACGGACAAAAGTCATCTTCGTATATAAACGGAACGTCGCAAGCGAAACCTTCGACGAGCCCGCCAAAGGAAGAATTCTTTGGACGCGGTAAGAAACCCAAGGTGGTCAAGGGTGATGTGCACAGCCAGCAACAGCAGGGCACGACTTACCAGAACATTGAGCTGGGTTCCTCAGTACCAAATGGAAAAGAATCCCGGCACACCAACGGGGATATCCTCATCAAACCGCTACCTGAGCTGCCTCCTAAGTATGGTGAACACATCCATAACAGCGTTCCCAAGATGGTTGGTGATTACAGCAATGAGAGTTTCAACGTGCCTTACGCCAACAACCTCAAGATACCGCACCTGATCAACGGTGAGGTCACAGGTCACATGCAAGGGTTACGTAATAAGTTGAGACAGAAAGATGACGAGCTGAGTAAGATAAGGAAATCGATGGACAGGATGAAGAAGGAGATAGAATCCATGAAGCTCAAGGTTAACGTTGAGGTGAGTCCATGTTGATTGCTTTGCTTCTATAATACAATGTTTGTTACGTGATTGTTATTATTTTCAGATTTCTATTTCCAGATTTCTATAAACATCCTTCGCTATATTTTATAACTCCCGTATACTTATATAAGTTTTCTGTGTCAGACATATTTACATCGACATATTTTCATTTTCATTTTCATCATCATCATCATCATCATCATCATCATCATCATCATCATCATGACCAATACCATCACTAGTTTTCGTTAGTTTTTCATCATCCACCCCCTCCTCGATCCCCACCCCGGTCTATCACGCTATCAAGCAAGCGCTTACTGTGATATCCCTTCTTCTGCAGATTTCTTAATGAATAATTCTTGGTAGTGTGTTATCAGTTACATTTTTTGTTAATGTCAACACTTTTATTATCATTATATTGTGTACACGTTAAAAAATTTGTCATATTTGTTATATTATGTTGTATTGCTGAAATGTAATTTGATTTGTATGCTGCTGAAGAAAATAAATTCAATTCAATTGAATTAAATAATGATGTAAGTAGCGTTGCTTTTACTTGAAAGGGGTCATTTGGATAGAGCAATGGTCTGGGATATGTCTCTCAGATATTACTGAAGCTCTAAGTCCCCTGGAGCACCCCCTTAATTCCACAAGTGTATTTGCTTTTTTAGTACTCGAGTAAGATAAAAATGAGAACCGTTGAATTCATTCTTTAATCGAAATTAAATGAATAGGGATGCTCATATTCACTGTTTCTATACACAGACTATTTGATGTCGTCTCATATCAGTTCTTGTCCTATAGATTTGCATTATTAAAATTAAACAAACAATAAACACTAACAAACCAATAAAAAAAGCCGTGTATAAAAAAAGTAAAGAGATTATTGAAGCTTTGCTATACAGCTTTACGGATCGAAAGAGTTTTTGTCACGTAATCAGCGTTAGATGTTAACCTCTTTTCAATTCTTATTGGGTATAATTATTGATTAATTAGAAAAGTGACATCACAGTGAACAAAATCCATTCTGCACGAAATTAAACTGAACCAAAGTAATTTCCCAACTTCAATAAGTTGTTAATAAGGCTTAATCAGATGTTTAGGTTTCATCTAACGTGTCTACATTTGCTGGAAAGCGGATTATGTTGTAAATCAATCATTTTAGTAACGTTAATCTGGACCTAAACACAATGGTGCCATACCACTTCTTTTGCGAAGAGGAAAGAAAACGCAGGAATATGTCCACGAACGGGATACGCCTTAACACGTCTCAAATAGTTCACTTTCCAGTCGACTGTTCGACGGAAAACATTCGGATATTTCCGCGCTCACTCTACTTCGTTATAAAGCGCTATTTTAATTCACGTTGTGCTAAACGTAATCTACAAAACTTTTTAACCTTGCTCTCACTTGTGACGGTACTATTTATAAACCGTTCTCTTTCTATTGACATATATTGGTGCTTCGGCTTTTGATTGTTATTGGTTGCTATATCTACACCTCAAATTATACTCGCGAACTTGAGGCGGAAGTGACGTCATCTTATCCTACTTAACCCAAGCCGCCCCGCGCGGGCTCAATTTTGGAGATCGTCAGTCACGTAAACTGCCAAACTCTAAAATAGATATTTCACGCCTGTCTTATGCCCATCACGTATTGTGGATTAAGGTCGTCTAAAATGGTCGTCTTAAATAAAAATATGGATAGATTTTCTTCCTTTTCTAGAAGTTGGTGAGGGTTTGAGGGATATGACGGGTTGATGGATTGCCCTGTCTACGTGATGTCTCTGCTGAGCGGTCTGATTTAGACGTCTGAAATATTTATTAATAATGACATTATATTTAGCTGTTTACGGAGATAGTCTGAGAAGGAGAGTGGCAAACGGAGGGAAGGAGAAGTGGAAGTGTTATGTAGGGAAGAGTAAAACGGAGACAGACCATTGCAAGGTTTGAGAATACTGTTCTTGAAAGCAGCGATGATCCTGGGTTCGAAACCACATCATAATCTGACAGTTCTTTTTCAACCGCTATGGTCCAATTATACATAGACCCTCTGATAAGAATTCAATTTAAAGGTTGTCTGGTTGATCAAGGCAAGCACACATTTGCTTTCTTGGTCTTAAATGAACGTTTTAAATATCACCATCAATGAAGTATTATCAAAATCCATCTAGTAGACCTATATAGTAATTTAGTAAAGTGTCAGTTTAGGCTTATTTCATATCGGTTTGCCACCCCCACCCCACCCCAACACATACCAACAATATCTCATCACAATGCAGTACAGCTAATGCTTGTCACTTTCATGTGAAGATGACACGTCTTGGGAAGGTGCCCGTCAATGACCAGAGCGAATGTATACGGACAGTTCCATAAGCGGAAGTTGCTTTGTCACCTTAGTGGGAACCCCATTAAAAATTGTCATCGTAATTCAATCAAAACAAACGCGTGATGCAACCCTCTCACTTGATTTTCTCTGTTTCACTTTCACCCGGTCGTACATGTGGAGTCATTCCTGTCTCCTGCTTTTGTTTTCTTCGGGCACCTTTCTATGTTCCTCTGCGGCTGGCTCTGCTTGCATGAGGTTCAATTCCCCGTTCATTAATATCCGCAACCCGACGTGTTAATCCCGAAGCGCCAAAGTGTGACATCTGCGAACCCTTATATATACCTCCATTGCTCTTGGTGGTTCATTATTTTGATCGCACTCTTCCAGGAAACTTGTTTTTTAGTTTTGATTATATGCCAGTCGCGTATTACGTAACACACGATCGCATAGACTTTCAAGAAATAAAGTGTACCAAGCACCTAAATTAAATTGTGTATAACTACAATGACTTGTATAAAATTAACCTCAAAAAAAATTCACCGCGTATTGTATTGGCTAACGGATAAGGGAGTATATTTAAAAAATAATAATAATAATGCCCTCGCGGAACCCAAGTCGGACTTGGGTTCCATGCGGGCCTATATTTTGTCCGTGTGTTCAGGTGTGTCATTCTGCTCACAATTGACAAATCGCTTTTATGTATTGAGAGTGTATTTTAACTGGCAACCTTTCTTTTCAGATATAATATTTGAAGCTCATATTTTGAATATAGGATTACTACATGGAACGTACTACTGACAAACAGAACAAAACACATTATGGTGATTGTTATATCAAGTGCAATATCCACATCACATTGTATTGCCTATATAGAAAGCATTATGTAATTTCATGTTCTTACGTTTGGATAGGTGATACACAAGACTATTGAAATAGCCTAAGGTGGATATTTTGAAAGTCTTTACGATTGTGTTCTAAAGAAAATTTGAAAATCAGAATGCACTTGATTCCAAAACAATAATTCCCAAATATGCAATAATGAATGTATGTTTTCTTCTGATATAACCACTAAACAACATGTTAATATGGGTTCATCATTTGAAAACAAGCATATTTGACGAACCCCTTGGTTTTTTTCCCACCGGGCATTGCTGTATATACAGCACAGCGTGGAGCGTATACGCCCCCACCTCCGCAGAACGTTCTGATGACGTTAAAACGTTTAATGAACGTTTAGTTACGTCCTAGGAATGGTTTATGTTCCCAGGGGAGTGTTTCACAAAGACTAAGATCGAATTCAAGTTGGACTTAACTATGGCAGGCCGTTCATGCCACTAGTTCCTTTAACATTCCTGGCATTGGTTTCTCAAGGGACGTACAAATCGTGGTCACAAATCTACCTTTTTTGATAAAAAATATTATCTAAAGATCATAATTGAGAGACCAATGATGAGAGCAAACAGTGGTATGAACGGCCTGCCATAGTTAAGTCCAACTTAAAGTCGATCTTAGTCTTTGTGAAACACCCCCGTGGTACATTGGTCCACCTGACCAGCAAACCAAGAACCAATGCCTTATATATTTTAACGAACTCGGAATCATATTGGTCCATTGCGCCAAGTCTACTATTACGTCGTATCACGTGATAATCCTCAGACTCAGAAAGGCCTTAGCAGTAAACAGAGGATTAAATGCCCTTTTGCCTCTTAACAGAATGAAATGTTGATATAGTGTTACCCAGCCGAGTTCAGCCCCAACCCTGGAGGGAGGGGAGGGGGGACCCCTCTCTGAGTCACCAGACATCAATATATCATACGCCCCAATAAAAGAGGCCAGAACATTTGAAAAAATGTCACATATATAGGAGGTCGCCCCCATATTGCATTGTCCCGTCTAATCAAGTTAACGAGACCATGACTCTGTTCCTCGCCAAACTCAATCATCGAGTCACTTTTTAAATATAGTTCCTTAAAAGTCATTTGAAATGAAAACAGACCATTTTTCATTGAATATATTAGGTTTTTGAATCATTTATGTGAACCAGAAAAGTACTGTTTGTGGGGGGAAATGTGAAATTCGTTGACAGTCGCGAGGCTTTCAGCAAATGGGTCTCTTTAGGCTGTTCTCAGACTTTGATCATGATAATCATCTTTATGAAATGATGCCTAAAATATGATATTACCATTATCTAGCATGATTATAGAGCATGGGCATTTATTACCAATGTATCATTCATTTATCATTCATATAAATATATGAATATTACCATCATTATTATCGTCACCATGCGGTATCATAACACTATGGAGAACAAAATCTATAACTACAATGGATATGTATTATGATGTTATCATTCGTTATGCTGGATACAATATCACCATCATTGATCACCATTCTGCGATATCAAAGCCTAAAGTGCGGTTGTCATTATATACTATTGTGTCGTCATAAACATATTGCAATATCTTAATTTTTTCATATCATTTTGTTTACATTTTCTGTAGGAGTCTGCACGTCTGAACGCAGAAGGAGAAAACCAACAACTTCACATTGAGTTGGAGTATCTACGACGATGTCTCTCAAATAGATAGTCTTACCTTGGACTTCCGGTCAAGATACTTGACATAAGTGATGGCCAAATCAGCCCCAAGATCCTTATATTAAATTGGAGAACCTCTGCTGCAGTATACGTGTCCAATCAAGTGACAAAATGGTGGTCCAATCCTAGAGCAAGCAGGGAAAATATCATACCTTGAATTCCACTTGGACACCGAGAAAGGGATATTATTTCGGAGTCCAAACTTAGAGCAAGCACCAACAACTTTATAT